>JAWQRJ010001804.1:0-14890 GCA_033557515.1 Diorygopyx duplodentatus | reverse complement strand
TGAAGTATCTGATAGACCTAGCGATAGCTAGGTCTACAAGGTATAGGCATTTATATGTAAATCTCTTTATTTAAAGATGGGGGATTTATAAACATCGAGGAGAAAAAATTACTTAACTTCTCAAAAATTTTCCTTGTACATTCTCTAAAAGAAAATCGACAAATGCTTTTAACTTTAAAGTTAATTCTAGAAATTTAAAGAAGCTGTTAAGAACAGATAATTACAGATAATAATTATAAATTACATATTAATACTACTTCGGTGTAAAAGTTATAAAAGGTGTAGAAGCTCGATGCACCAGAAACTTAATCTTTATTATTTGTATAACTAAAATGCAATTATTTACGTATCTTCATTTGTAATGTATGCAAACTGAGGCGAACACTGAAAGTCCGAGCGAAGCTCGGAGTACTTGATAGACCGAGCGCTAGCTCGGTCTACCAGATACCTACAATAGTTGTACGAACTATTGTTATATATACGCATTTTTTATTTACATTCTCATTGTGTTACTGTATTTTGACATTATGGTAATGTCAAAATACAGTAAAGGTATATGATGCAGGATATGGGGGGAAAGAGAATAGAAATGATGCACGAGGTCATTAAAAACGCATGGAAGGATGAAAGAATTTTAGTACATTGTGATATGGAGGTCGCCTTGCCAATATTTCAGAAAGGTGACAAGAGAAGAAATGCCTGAAGAATGGGCAAAGGTAAAAAATATTTTACATTAATTATATCTAGAGTAATAGCGCCATCTAGACGGCTTCGGTGGCGAAATTTCTAACTACACGATTACAAAAAATGTACTGGTTAAATAAAATGTGGTGTGTTTTTTAAATGAAAACAGGGTATATTAATGTATTTTTGAATTAAGCCCAAAGTCGCACCGTTTAGAGATGGTCGAAGGGTGAAGTGAGAGAAAGTCGTGTTCTTTATTTGTGGGAGCGACTCGTGAGTTCTTGAGATTTTTTTGTTCTATATATTATATGGTATCCACAAACTCTCCTACCAAACAGAACCCCCAGATGGTAGACGTGATTTTATATCGATTCAACCTTACCTTACCTTAATCCAAAAATGCTTTCTAAGGGAGCTAGAGCTCTTAAAAGATGGCATCTGCCTATTTTTTACAAATATTTCAAAAATGCCATTATGCATAAAATCACTTTCGATGCAGAATTTGTGGTTTTTAACTTTTTAATTTCTTAACAACGCTTATGGAAACCAATGGATTGGAAGAGGTGGCCCAATCAGTTGGCCTCCCCGTATCTGAATCCGTTTGATTTTTGTACTTGGGGCTACTTAAAGTCATTGGTGCTCCAATTGAAACCTATTCAGCTATGCGCAAGAATTAAAGTTGCTTATAATGTAGTTTGCAGTAATCATGAAATTTATGCAAAAATGAGGCGATCTTAAAAGAATAAATGTATGTATTTAAACAAATGGTCGCTATGTAGAGCCCCTATAGTAAAATGTTGTTCTTATTAAATTTCGTTTATTTTGTTTTAAATAAACTATTTTTAAATTTACTATTTTTTTTGTAGAAAATTAATAATCACTTGAAATAACTAACATAATAGTCAAATTGGTTCTGTAATAAAAAAAATCTCAATCGAAATGGATTTTATGCATAACAGCATTTTTGAAATATTTAAAAAAAATGACTTGCAGTTGCGATCTTTTAAGAGCTCTATCTCCCTTAATTTAAGTTGAATCCACATAAAATCACGTCTTTTACTATCTGCGGTTTCCGTTTGGTATGAGACTCTCTGGACACCTGTATACAGTTATACAGTTATTTATTCCATTTGGAACAACCAAATGGAATAAATTCAATATCTTCATATATCAATATCAATTCAATATATTTTGACACATATAAAGGAAATACCGAAATACGTCAATTTTAGATTCAAAAACTGAGTGAGCGTGATCACTCACACGACTTTCTCTCACTTAACACCCCAATCTTGAAGTTTACTTAAATAAACGAGTACGTTCCGAAAAGCACTGCGGACCATAGTAAATTCCGCACGCCATACAAAAATGGAGATAGCAGTCCATAAAAATATCAAATAAATTCGGCACGCGATATAAAGATGGAATTTTACAAAAAATTTAAAACATTACTTAACCTTTTATTTTGTTTTAAATTATTAAAATTTGAATCTGAAAACAGGGTTGATTTGTGTACTGAATATTTTTCCCACTGTGCACACATCTATTATATTTATTATTATATTATTATAGTTTAGCTACAATCACAACATTCAGCTTATCCAACTGGTCTTCCACGATGAGATATGACTGCACCTTCGATATTCCACTAAAATTTTCCATTGAATGTCACCAAAAAGGATATTTCACTGCATTTTTTCCAAATTATCCCCAATTTCTAGATATAACTCAAAATTTTCATTTGATTTCTGACTGCCATATTTGACATTTTTGACAGAAGTCGAAACAATTATTACAAAACAAAACCTTATTTGTACTGCTTATTGCCGGTGAGTTTGAATTTCGAGCGTTAGAAACCGGGAAAAATTTAGATCAAATAAATTCGGCACGCGATAGAAAGATGGCGTTAGCAGTCTTTTCTTTTTTATTGAAAAAACATGATTGTAATCACTGACTAAATCGATTTATTTGAAAAAACAGACATAAAATCCCAACGACAACAACCGCTCCGTGAAGCAAAATTTATTCATAAATATCCCATCATCTTAGTAACTTTTAGTTTTTAAACACAACTATCACTTTGACAGCTACCTATCAAATAAACTCTAACCTAACATTTTTGTACTGTCAATAAAATAGATGTATATACGTGAAGTTTTTAAAAAAAAAACCTGCTCATCGGGAAGGCGGGTAAGCTACCGAAGAAAATCGCGAACAAAAGCACACCCCCGGTTATAGCGGTTAATACAGCATGAAATGTTACAAGCCGAACCAGTTCCCGAGGAAAATTCCAGTTCAAGCAATAATTTGGAAGACCCCGAAAGGATCGATCAGAAACACCGTTCCGTCGAAGCTAGGTCTGGTCGTACTGTATAGACTTCTCGCCTGTTGAACCGTACTATTTTGATGTAACCTCCTCTGTGAAAAACCTGTCGCGGTTCAGGGAGAACGCGCACGGAGCCTCGTTCCGTTCGGACGGTAAATTGTTATGCGTGGGCGGTGACGAAAGGGCCATCGAACTGTTTGGCCACGAATAGTACGCTCAGGTAATTGGTTAAGGTTTACTATTCGTTCCAAAATCAAAACGTTCTAAAATTCTAAAAAACTGATCTAAAATTGCATTTTAATTATTGTCAAGCTTGAAATGTCATATGTTTGACTTAAAATGTCAGTTCGATTCGCATTACCGCACCACTATGTTAACCCAACGTCATTTTTAGTAAAACATGTTCAACATCTCCCAAACGGTGCGATTTTGATCAAATGTATGTTTAATAGAATAGACCATAAATTCCATAAGGAACTCAAAAATGTAATAAAATACAGAAATACAGTCTTGAAGAAATTGGCCATCCTGTATATATAAAAATACGTCTAGAGGAGAGAAAGGCTGAAACCATGTAACTTTTATTTAAAACTTTTTACCTAAAATGATTAGAAATGGTAATACCATTTCTAATCATTTTGGACCACAAACTAATTGTAACGGACAGACGGACAGACCAATGGCAAAAAATGGTACCATTAGTCTTAGAATACCATAATTCGTCCAGATATGTCAAAATCTCACCATTGAATTTTGGACCGAATTCATAACTTTTTCTGTAAGAGAGAAAATAAAAATGACTTTTTGTTTCTTATACCTAGCTTGCTGACAAAAAAAAACTGTAAAGCTGGTAGAATGCTATTAGTTTGATCTTTGACCACACAATGGGCGACAAAAATGTTTTATTTTTACATGGAGCGAGCTCATCTTCAAAGTCTAAAAACTTACTACAGATTGATCTGTAAAATGTGTTTCGGAAATAAGGCATAAGTAAATATTTGCATCGTCGAGAAATAATTGTAAATCGTGACTACGATTCGAAAGTCCAGTGGTGTTCCAGACACCTATTTTAAGAACTGTTTTATCCATTGGTATCACGGATCACCGTTCTGCTGTATTCAGGTTGCCGATAAAAGCGTCCGTACAATTAAGATATAATAAAGCAGTAAAACAGTGAGTAGTGTTTTAATTAGTGTGAAGAACCCACCCCGTTGTCCACACCAAAAAGATTTGATGACGAGAAAGATCAGAAAGTTGTTTTAAGTCGAAAAACGGAAAGTGAAGGTAGAAGTAGCGAGAGTTCAGTAGTCCAGTTCAGTAGTCGTTGTCAGTCATAACAAACTCTAAGTCAAGACGAATATTTATTTGGTAAAAGCTAAACGATCGTAAAATCGTCCAAGATAAATAAACTTTTTTACCTAAAATGATTAGAAATGGTAGAAATGTGGACCACAAACTATATCTAACGAACGGATAGACGGAGGGACACACCAATGGCCAAAAATGGTACCGTTAGTCTTAGAACACCATAATTCGTCCAGATATGTCAAAATCTCACCATCGAAATTTTGGACCGAATGCATAACTTTCTCCTTAACCCTTTCGTCCCGGATGGTACATATGTGTACCACAAATGTGTGAAGTATTCCGGGACGAAAGGGTTAAGACAGAGAGAGTAAAAAATGCAACTTTGGGCCATACCTCGAAACTGGGGCAAGGTAAAACATATTT
This sequence comes from Diorygopyx duplodentatus, assembly GCA_033557515.1. Classification (NCBI taxonomy): domain Eukaryota; kingdom Metazoa; phylum Arthropoda; class Insecta; order Coleoptera; family Scarabaeidae; genus Diorygopyx; species Diorygopyx duplodentatus. Next base: position 10,149 of record JAWQRJ010001804.1, on the reverse strand, counting down.
TTATTATATATCCTACAAAATGTTTCGATATCTACAACTTTTCCCCTCGAAATTTTTTGATGCGATAAATAGTATGGAAAATACTCACATTTGAAGAAGATGACGATTTTCAGCTTTTCATGCTATTTAGTAGGCGGTGCATTTTTTTGGAAAAACAAAAGAAGGTCTGAACAGTGTAGACAAACACCCCAATATTGGTCGATTTAATCTAAGCTCTTACCGTTTCCAAGATACCAATCGAATTTGGAACACCTGTATATATACTTTTTATAAACTATTATGGTTTTTGTTAATTGAAACGACTGTTTTGTATTAACGTTTCAATTGGTAAAAAAACCATAATAATTTATAGAAGTACAAGTATATATTGGTATAATAAGAAATGCATATACAGTGTGTTTGTAATTTCAGGGCCAACCTTATATCTCCGTTAATATTCAAGATAGAATACAAAACTTTATATAAAAATTGAATTATTTTAAAATTACAATTTGATGGAAAACTTAAAAATATTCTACTACAATTTCCCGGTAGAGGGCGATAGTCAACTTTTTTTTCTTAAATAGGATTATGTATTTTTTATGAATCTATTTAATAGAGGATTTTTTTTCTCTTTACGAATATCTAAAAATATCATAACATTAAATAATGTAATTTGCGAAATATATTACTTATTTATTCAACGGGATTAATTAACACAATACTAAGTAGGACTTGTTTGTTTGACAGATAGTTTTTTTTTGATTAACTACATTGCGACGGCATAATAATATACATGAAAAATATGTTAAAACGTCAAAACATTCAATAATGCTACTAGTATTTATCAGATAAACACGTTTGGATATTGAACAAATATTAAATGCATTGAACAAAGTTAACACCACAATTTAAAATAACAAAAAAATAAAAATGACTTTCCATTATTCGTGAAATTTGAAATTCGTCGGTCCAATAACAAAACCTAAGTCGTCTTTCATGATCTCCTTCGTTTAAATCTCCCACTAATTTAAATTTGTATGGTGTCATTTTGTTTTTTCAAAACGTTAAATATTTTATAATTTTTAAGTCCTAAGACCACTGCAGCTTTTAGTATCGAATTTCTCTCCCGAAGGCGGCAATTAAAAGTACCCGTCTTGCGTAGATTAGCTTTCAGTTTGGCAAAAGTCCTCGTGTGTGGCTATCGTCTATCTGGATATAAGTTTTGATTCATCACAAAATCATCTGCGCTCTTATCATTGCATCAGATAAAGATATTCAATATATCCACTTTTTCATCGTTAGTATAATAATAATTATTGTTATTTGCCATTGAGATATTGCGAAGTGTCGTTGCAATGTAATGAACCAACAAAACAAACTATCTGTCAAACAAACAAGGCGTTAGTATTGTGTTAATTAATCCCGTTGAACAAATAAGATTATATATATAAGTATGGTATATATATATATATATATATATATGTATATATATATATATATATATATATATTAAAACACTAGTAAAAATAAAATTACAATGTGTATAACGTTTCGTCAATATCTGTTGACATTATTTTGATATTTTTTACCTAATTTGCTTTTTGTGTTTGTGAATAGAAATTTTGCTTCATTTGATGAGCTGAATAACCGGACTGTATAATTAGTAAAGTAAAATTGGAATTAATTGCGACAAAACCGGAATAAGGAACCTCTACATTCGGTTTGTGGTATGTGCTTTTACTTTGTTGATTTCTTGTTGGATTATTTTTTTAGGATAACCGTTTTTTATAAAAACTAATTCAATTTTCCTTATGTTATCTCTTTCTTTGTAATATCAGTGGAAAAACAGTAGCTTAGGGGTTATAGATTTGATGAAGATAACTTAACTTCCACACACAGGACAAACTCCTCCAAACAACAGTGACTTCCACAAAGAAAATGTTAATTTTCTTTGTGGAAGTCACTGCTCCAAGGAAAATTACTCCTTCCAAATCCTCTAAAGAAGCCTACAATAATTTAAACACACAAAACCTCACGCACAAACCACATGGAACATGATCAAAAGTCTTTTTTAGAGAGTTTTAGCGGCCTGAAACGGATTTCATCTTTTATCCATCTTACCACCCAATCTCCATTTAAAAAAGGGCTCTCATTCCTCTCACTCCCCAAATTCAGGAAAAATCATTTACAGAAGAAACGAATTTACCACGACATCTATTGATCACAGGACCAAGTCCACAAGTCCAAGATAATAAAACATACATGTAAATAAAGTTGCCAAACATATGAAATTTTAAACCGTTACTATTGAGAAATTAATGGTCAATGGTGCTCCGCAAACCCTCAGCCTTGCTTCTGGTTCTGGTTGGATGAAATCTGGAATATTTCCCGAAGTCATTGACCATTTTGTAAATATGCTTCCCCGAGTAATGATGATCCAACGCTCCTGATAATGAATAACCACGAGAGCCATATTTCACTCTCAACTATATCAAGCCTCGAGATAATGGTCTTACCATATTAACTCTACTACCACATTGCTACCAACTGTTACAACTGTTGGAGGTTAATGTTTATGATTAGTTTTTCAACTACAATTTACCAGACAGTTGGCTGCTTCGCCATCAAGGAAAGCATCCATCAAGTGCGTTGGAGTCGCTCATGACCGCTGGAAATCACGAAGGGTGCGTCCCAGATAATACTCGCAACGCTCACGTTTGCAAACATCGTCCCATTTAAAATGTCAAAAGTGCAAATGGAACGGATAAAGTGTAATATTAACAAGAATAATTATTTTAATGCCTCTGTACATGCTCAGCTGTTTAAGTTCAGAATTTAATAAGATAATAAAATTAAATGTTATAGAACTATTATTTAGTAGTTAGCGCTTCACTTTTTAAAAAGTCGAACAATGATTATTGATTTTGTTTCTCTCACTAAGAAGATTCATATCCAATATCACACACATAAGGATTCAAATAACAGTTGCAAAAGATGTTCGTTCCCCACATTACTATTCTATTACATCTATTACAGAATTGTTAAGGAGTCACAAAGGAAAATGTTCTTGAAAAGATTTTAACTGAAAAGGCAGAAGAAGATTTGCACCCATATTGACAAGCAGTGCGGACTTTGCGCAACATTTTGTTTAACGCGTCGGATGTAAGACTTGGAAAAGTTTTAATACAACTCCAAGATAATGAGGGAAAAGTTTTAGTATTTGCTAAGGGCATTGTCGAAACAGGACAGAAATTATTCCACTACTGAAAAGGAACTTCTCAATAGTTTGCTTTACAATGATTACTGATCAGTAATACTTTATTGATCATCATCGACTTTACATTTTTCTGACATTCATAGAAGATTACAGCTAATAATGCTTAATGATGATAATGAGAATCGTGCCATTGAATAGTTTTTCACAGCATGAGTGCTTTATACAAGATGAATCGTTAACATTCTGGAAAGATCTGACTGGACTAATGAAACGTTTAGGGTTTGAAATCTATCATACTAATGATTGCTTTTCAAGGCTTTTCATTGATTCCAACAAAAAGAGTTTGGGGGCGGTTCTTTTGCATAATGGAAAAAATATGCTACTGTGACCTATTGCTCATTCTGTACACTTGAAAGAGGCTTATGGCAATTTAACAACGCTACTCAAGTGTATCAAACACGACGTGTATAAGTGAATCATTTGCGGGGATTTAACGATGATATCGACGATATTAGGTCAATATTAGGTAATTAGGTCAACCGGATATTGAGCTAATAGATATTAGGTCAACCGGATATACAAAATATCCCTGCTTTTTGTGCACATAGGATAGATTGTTACGAACGGACCGCTGGGCAAAAAAAGTGTGGCCTCCTTGATGATTTGATACCTAGATTGATACCTGAATGTTGTCCATCCCCCTTTAGTCCGTCCTTCTAAAGTCTTATTACCTCCTCTATATATCAAGTTGGGGCTAATGAAACAGTTTGTAAAGGCACTAGATCAAAATGAAGATTATTTCAAGTATGTATCTAACAAATTTCCCGGAATAAATTATGCAAAGATCAACGAAGGTACTAATAAAGCATATATTTGTGTAGTGTTTGGATACATCAAAGGAAACCATGTGAGCATCTTTCATATTTATATCTTTTGTTTTTGCAACAAAATGTTGGTTTGAAATATGTTTAGTATGAATTTAGAGAAAATGATGTTAGGTGACTGAAAATAAGTGGTGATTGGTTTAATAGGATGACCTAATTAATGTATAATTAATGTATTTTTGGCAGAGCATAGAGTTTTGATAAAGCAGAGTTCATAGAAATGTATTGAATTTTTTTACATATTTACCATTTTTCATAAATTTTATTACTTTTTCTTTCTAAGTATTTTTCTTTTTTCATGATCACTAGCAAAGAGTACATGAATATCTAAATAAAATATCATCAAATGCTTATAAGCACGGAATGGAAACAGACCATAGTATAGATCATAAAAATGTAAAAGTTTAGAATTGTTCTAAAATTTTAGAACGATATGAAATTGAAAAACATAAACATAAAAAGAAATGAGTTAAAAAGTTCTGTATTACTGATTTAATTAAGAATTCCAAGAAAGGAAGGTGAGTAATGATTTTTACTAATCAGTATGTTTAGAAACTAAATTTAGATTTTTTTAACATTTTTTCGTCGACCGCTTTCGGTATCACAGTGCCATCATCATGCACAAATATGGGCTTTTCGATTACAATCATTTTGATTCATATTTAGAAAAATAGGGTAACACCTTTTACCATTTTTTAATAAAAGTGTTAAAAAGTGTTACCTTTAATTAATAATATTAATAATAAGTACGAAAATAAAAAGAAAAGGTATTAAATTTAATGTAAAATAGAAAAATAAAATTATATAAATATTTATTTTTTCTTATTAGAAGGGTGTTTGTCTGGCGTCTGTGGGAATGGTAAATTTGTGGAATATTGTTTGTGGAATAAGTAGCTTTTACTCAGTTGATGAATGATTTTGACGTTATCTAATGTGGAATTTATGATTGTTAAAATTAATGTGCTTATCGAAGTTTGAATTATTGCTTGTGAGGTGTTCTTTGAATTTAATTTCAATTGTTCTGCCGGTCTCTCCTATGTAAGTAGCATTGCAAGTTTCACATGTAAGGATGTATACATCATTTTTTGTAGTAATTTGGTAGGTGATTTACTACTGTTAAGTACGTTTTTTAGATTATGGTTTGTTTTAAGGGCAAGTGAAATGTTGAATTTACTAGCAACGTTTTTAATTTTGTTACTAATATTGCCTTTGGTAAGTGATTGCTCTGTAGATTGGTTTCGATTTATATTCTATATGTAATAAGTAGTGTTGTATGGTTATTATGTCTAACATTGTAATTTTGAAATATATTAGTCCTATTAAAATAGTGGATATCGTAACCTTTGTTAGAAGCAATTTGTTGTATAATGTTTAACTTTTTTCATGTTATTAAAACTGAGAGGAGTATTTTTTAGTCTGTGTATATAAGAAATGATGGTTGATTTTGGGTCATTTTGAGTCATTCATCAATTGTTGGGTCATGAAAAGAATTAAATGGGATAATACCGTCGGTTTGTGTAGGTTTTCTATAAATGTAATAATTAATTGTATGTGTGATTATTTTCTAGTTCTATGGAGAATTTTATTTTAGGGTGTAAAGTATTTATAAAATTATGAAGTTGATTTAGAATATTTATATTTGTAGTGTCAATTATGACTAGAATATCGTCTACATATCTGTTCCATAATATAATTTTGTTAATGAATTAAAAATTTTGTAATATTTGGTGATTAATTGATTTTGGTTGATGCAAGCAGTTAAAAGTTTTATTAAGTAATCATTAAGTAATTAGCATCTGTGTTATTGTTTGAGTGATTATTAATGATTTGTGTAGCTATGGAAATCGTTTCTTTAATAGATTAGTGTATATGCTAGTAATGTCAAATGATAAAGTTGTAAATTCAGAAGGTAGTATTAAATTTTATAAAATAATGTTATCAAATATGTTGGAAAGATTTTTTATAGTATATTTAGGTGTGAATTCAATTATGTTTTTGAAAAAATTGACTACGAATTTAGACACAAAATATGAACTAGAATTAGTGGAGATTATAATTGGTCTGATTAGGGGTTATTGGGTTTATAGGTAATGTTTTTTTAGGATTGAATTATATTTATTTAAAATTTCTGAAGTATTTTTTATGAATTTTTTGGAATTATTGTGAAAAGTTTACCTCTATAAAGTCATTTTCTTGTATAAATTGTTCTATTTTTGAATCTAATCTACGTTATTCATTAGGATTATACCAGCGTTTTTATCACCCTTTGTAACTATGATGTTTTTATCTTTTATCTTTTTTTGTAGGTTTCGTAGTGTGATGTTTTCTTGATCTTCATGTATTCTTGATTTTTTACTTTGATGATGTAGGTTTTCTTCTTTACTAATGGTTGTAATAATTTGTTTCTTGATTTCTTCTTCTTCTGGACGGTTTTTGATGGCCGCTTCAATTTCTAGTCAAGTGTCAGAAAGTGGGATTTTATGTTTAAGTCTGAATAAAGATTGTATAATATTATGTTGTAATTATTATCTTTTTTGTATTGTTTACTAATTTCTGTTTTCATAAATTGTTGTCTTAATTGGAATACCTTACTTCTATTGATTTGTTTAGGAAATTTAAAATTAGCAAAAGTAGGAATTAACTTGATGTGCAGACATGTTTTGATAAATTTGATGTTTAACAGTGATCTATGTAGTTTAAGGTGTATAGTTTTCCATTTGTTCAGAGTTAAGCTTGTATCGCTTGTATTCATGATGATTTAGAAAAGTCTGTATTACTGATTAAAAGGAAGGAGGGTAAAGATGTTTTTAATAATCAGTACGTTTAGAAACTAAATTCAGATTTTAATTCCATTTAATACTGCAAACCCAGCCGTCAGCAAGGCAAAGATGTCTTTTAGAAATAATCTAATTTTTATTTTAAGTAACTTCAAATGTGTTATCTAATTAAACTTCTTTTGATCTAATTAAACTTCTCTTAAAACAATACAACAATTCAAGATTAATATTCCAACGTTAGCATAGTTCGTAAATGTGTAGAACGTAAGTTGCACTTAACCTCATATTTACAATAATTTAACAAGTGATTTTAATTATAGTTTATAATGATATTTTTGTAATCAAAAAGTTTTTAGCCATATTTAGGATTAAATTTACAATTTCGTCGTTGGTTTAATAAGCGTAGTCTTATTATTAGTGGGCAATTAGATATATTTGTTATTTCACATCTAAGTTGTCGGTATTCCCAATTTCTCCAAATCAAATCAATGAACATGTATTATTTACTTATACCTTACAATCATATTCCAAGAACAACGAACTTTAGCCGTGCATATTAAAATAGTTTATCGATTACCGCGTATAATATCTTATACAATATTTACGAAACGTCCTAAGTAGGTTGTGAAGAAGTGGTGTTTAAGTAAATATACGTTAACAAGTAAACTTGGTACGCGAATAACTGTTGGCCAACAAAAACCGAAATCGTCCTAAGTGAATCATCTACCCGCGCAAAGAGAAAATATACGCATCGGCAATGTCGCTTTGAAGTTCAAACTGCCCACAGCAGGGGGGCGAAATTAAACATTCATCAAGGCTTTCCCTGCAAATTGCGTTAAATCAACATCGCTACACCAGTAGCCCTTTTGACAAATTATTGCTTTGATTAGCATATTTCCACCGGAAACAGCAATTAACACGTACCGCTATATAATTCGGTACAATTATTGCATAATGACTATTAATATACTGCATTATAGCGGCTTGTGCGTTGTGGTTAACTTGCGATTTATGTATAAACATAGGATTATTATAGGTACAGTTATTGTCAACTGTATGCAAATTGTTCGATGGATTTGATCTAATGCTTTCATAGTATATTAATTTGCGAACCCATTAACGAGAAAACAAATTCAAAACTGTCATCATTCTACTAAATGGTTTCAGTAAAGGTAAATCAGAAATATCTCAATTAGTGTGGATACGTCACTTACATTGTAAGCTTCAGTGTAGTCGTAAATAACACAAAAATATTGAATGCTAATCGACGAATATACCAGGATTTGTTGAATCGTATCCATAAATCTTGATGTATCTGGCAGATTGATTTTAATGTTTTTATGTTGGTGAATGCATACTCCTAATTTTCGTCCAGTTTGACCTATGTAGATTTTACTACATTCATTACATGGTATAGAGTATATGCCATTTTTGTCATGGGTAGAGACATTCCGTATTACGTTATAAAAATAAGTTCTTTTTCTTCGTCCATTGTATATAATACATATAATACATTGTACATAAACAAGTACATTGTAATCAAGTTGTTATGTAAACGTATTTTCATTGCCAAGTCCTATTAACGGATATTCGCTCAGCCTTTCAATATCTTAGAGCTCCGCGTTTGTCTTTGACAGTTCAACGTTGATTCGATGTTTTGGAGGCGACTTGTCTAGGTCACACGTTAAAATTATATGACGACAGGTCTCGCCGGGCTGAGTATCCAATGTTAAATGCTAAATGACAAAGGCTAATCGCGACTGGATATATATACGTTTTCATCGATTTCGGGTCGCGAAATTTAATTCCCTTCCAACGCCCGACCGACGTTCGTCTGTCTGACGTCAAAAGCCCAAAAGCTCGTTTCTCCATTTCGGCGGTAGACCGCAACTTTCAATTATGCCATTACCGGAGTAAGTAGATTAATGGAAGCGATAAAAATAGGGTGTGACGTTGATTTGGAAATGATTTTGACGGGGAGCGGTTCAAAAAAAGGGTGCATCCATCGCGGAGCTTTAATTATTTTTAAGAAACTTAAAAGGTGAAGTATACGATAACATAAATTTTCAAAAATAAACCATTACAATTCATATATTATGATAAAACTGATAAAATAATCACAAATAACCACTTTCGTAAATGGAGATGTGCACGAGGTGAATATCAAATACCTGCAATATAGCCGAGCTAAGAAAATCGACTTTATCATTGATATTAGTTAAATCGAAAATGATATAAAACGGAATTGCAGACAAAGTAAACAGTTTTCTTATCGTATGCTGACTGGACACTTTTATCTGTCGACTCAGCAATCTCTCGGTACTTTTCCTATTGACCTTCATACGTGCGGACATATAACTCTTCCCCCGCTAGATGTGACTTCCTCCTGGATGTCAGTCCTCGTCCTTGTCTTCTGACGTAATTTATTTATAACATCGTAACTCAAAATTATTGTGTAAATGCAAAACTTTGGAATTTCAGGTTTCTTTCAGTATATAAATCATAGTTCTACACAAACCCATTTATGAGTTATAAAGAAAAACTGTAACACCTTATGTTATTTTAACCCAAAAATAATTCTTTCACGCATTTGTTTTTTTTGCAAAAATCCAATATATTTTCCAAAAATTATTGTAACCAACTGAAAACGTTGAACTTTCAACATTCTTTCGGTATATAAATCATAGGTCTGTACAAACCCGTTTATGAGTTACAATAGAAACTGTAATACCTTACATTATGTTAACCCAAAAATAATTCTTTCACGCATTTGTTTTTTTTATAAAAATACAATACATTTTTCAAAAATTATTGCAGCAATTGAAAACTTTGGACTTTCAGCTGTGTTTCGATATCTAAATCATAGTACTGCACAAACCCTTTTATGAGCTACAACAAAAACTGTAACTCCCTACATTATGTTAACCCAAAAATAATTCTTTAACGCATTTGTTTTTTTTGTAAAAAATCCAATATATTTTACAAAAATGATTGTAACCAATTCAAAACGTTCAACTTTCATCTTTCTGTCTGTATATAAATCATAGTTGTACACAAACCCGTTTATGAGTTACAACAAAAACTGTAACACTTTACATTATGTTTACCTAAAAATAATTCTTTAACGCATTTCTTTTTTTTGTAAAAAATCCAATATATTTTTCAAAAATTATTGCATCCAGTTCAAAAAGCTGAACTTTCAGCTGTCTTTCGGTATATAAATCATAGTTCTACACAAACTCGTTTCTTAGTTACAACAAAAACTGTAACACCTTACATTATGTTAACC
>JAWQRJ010001803.1:0-14891 GCA_033557515.1 Diorygopyx duplodentatus | reverse complement strand
ACAAATTTTTGAATAAAAAATGATAAATGTGCATTGAAAAATATTAGAATTGACTTCTTAAATTTTAACGTCTCTATATTAAAAAATCGATAAAAAAATCAATTTTCATTTTGGATGTGCAGTTTTTTAGAAATTTATTGTATGATATATCCAATATAAATTTCTAAAAAACTACACATCTAAAATGGAAATTGAATTTTATTATCGATTTTTTAATATAGAGACGTTAAAATTTAAGAAATCAGTTCTAATATTTTTCAATGAAAATTTATAATTTTTAAATGAAAAATATGTGCGTGATATCAAAAAATTGTTTCGATCATATTATTTGTGTTTGTGGCTTCTATAATATTTGTGTTCGCAGGTTTACAACTGCAGGCAGGCAGCGATTCTCAACATTTTATTGGGCAATTGTATTTCCATTTGAATTCTCGTCTTCTTTGTACATTGTTTTTTTAAGAAGAGAATTAGAAAAATATTGAATGATATTTAGGTTAAATGAATGATTTAACCTAATGATTTAACTTTTACGGATATTACTTAATAAAATATCTTTTCATTTATAAAATAAACAAATTTCATTCAAACAAATAATTACAAACGACAAAAATTTAAAACTATAAAAATATCATGTCAAATTTTGCATAATTCATTTAAGTTATCATTTTTTATTTTATTTTTAGTTGATTGATGAATGCCGGTTACCTAAAGTCTTAAATCTGTTGGAGAAACGAAACTCAAACTATGTTGTATTTCGGACACAGAGGGATTTGCAGACAACAAAACTGAATGAGAAATACCATGAGACTGTTCGAAATGGCCACGAAAAGTATGCTCGGTAATCGATTATATTTTATTATTCGTTCCAAAATCAAACCGTTCTAAAATTCTACATGAAACATTACAAACCCACCGGTTCCCGAGGAAAATTTCAGTTCAAGCGATAATTTGGAAGACAATGAAAGAATCCATCAGAATTACTTAAAATGTCAGTTCTTATCAGTTGTTATTTTTTGCTGACATAGACTCTAAGAGAGCTAATGTTCGCATTGTCGCACAGCTATGTCAAGCCAATGTCATTTTTAGCAAAAAAATGTCCAATAACTCCTATACGGTACGACTTTGGTCAAATGTATGTTTAATAAAATAGACATAATAGATAATGGATGGATTTTGGATTACCAAAAGATCAGAAATAGTGTACCAAGATTTTTCCCATGAGCTTTCTGTGCACGTTTAAAGCTTGTGGATGGATTTTTGAAAGTTAAAAAGTGAGAAACGGTATTTGTAAGTTCTTCCCACAGACTTGCACAGCCTCTCGAAAATTGTTTGACTTCACGTTCATATTTGGAAATAATCATTGGTTGGATTTTCAAGGACCCAGAGTGAGGAAAGTTCTCAGAAGTAGTATGCCAAAACTCTTCCGATGGACTTTCTTAAAAATTAAACAAATTTAAACTGCATGCTTGGAGGTAGTGGGTTGGTTTTGGAATGTCAAAAAGTCAGAAACAGTTTATTTGGATTAGAAATCGAACGAATTTAGGTCCACTTTTGGAGACACTCTTTTTCTACTCTAGGCTTTTTGAAGACACTGGATCAGAAATGACCTGCCAAATTAAATAAAGTCCTTCGTATTGGATTTCTTGGAAATTGAACAAATTTAAGTTCATTTTTGACCACGGTGGATTTTCTCTAGATTTTTTTATAGAAATTGGTAAAATTGAGATTAATTTTTGAAGGCAGTGTATAGATACAAAATTCTTTCTTCTTTGCATCCACTACAATACAAATAATTATTGGATTTCTTCAAAATAGTAATAAAGGCGTAGGAATAGAATAAGGTCGATTTAGAAATTGGAGAAAGGATTCTAGAGGAGGAAAAAACAAAAGATCTCTGCCTCGTTCTGTACGGTGGAGCTCCTATTCTGCAAACACATTCATGAGATGCAGTGACCGCTCGTCTACAAGCGCAAGAAGTGCTGAAACCTTACGCCGACAAGGAAGATATAGCGGGCCGATTAAGGTAATGGTTGAGAATGGGGGCATAATGTACCACTGAGTTTCAGCATACTGCTTTATATGTGCGCCGGGCTGCGAGCCGCTCGTATATCCGCCGCTCTGGCTGCAGGAATTTTTATACTTTGCCAACAGAAGGAAGTGAGGTACCATAAACCATCCTCTCCCACCGTTTCACTTCCAGAAGAGCAAACTGCAACCAGCTGAAATTATGGCCCTATATTGAATCCGGCTGTAAATTATCCCACTGTCGGTTTTTCAGCCCTGGAGAATCCACTCGGATTCGTAGTTAAAAAGCCCGATTTATGGACCGATTAAAATGTTTTCATTAATCGAGTTATGTATCTATTTTGTTGTTTAAGCGCGTGATTTATTACAAACGGGATTTCGATGAGCATTACTTTTTTGCCAATTCCCCCCAAAAAAAAAACGCAGGAGGAACTACCGTGAAAACCTAGAACATTTCACGAGGTTAAATTGAATATTAATGAAACCCGCGTTTAAGATGTAAATCCCCCATGGGCCAAAGTCGGGCTTTCAAGAGCTTTATATCTGATCGATCTTAGTAGCAGCTGATGCTCTCGAAATGAATTATTCACGCTCCAAAAACCGGAACCGTTAACACTTCGAGGTGAAAACTCAATAGTGGGCACTACAAATTTAATAGATAACAATTGAAATCTCGTCAAAGCCAAGATAGGAGCTGTGATAAACAAGTGAGGACGGCAGATACACAAGGAGATAGGACTCAGCTGCGACGCTAAAATTCTATTATTCCCCAAAAGCACTTGGGGTGTGTACCCTATTTTCTGTCTTTGTCTAGCGAACGCAGAACGCCAGGCTGTCAGAAGAAGACAGCGAACAAAGCAATAAAAGCATGTGAAGTGGTCGCCGATTTTTCCAGCGCAGCTTCTGAAGGGGTTAAGTAATTAAGTTCCGTTCATTTATTTTCAATACACACTAGGGTAGAGTGGATTTTATTGGGGGTTAAGTGAGATTTTCGTAAATACGCGAGATGTGTATTTGACCTCCTTTTCTTGTGAATATATACTTTGAAAATACGAATCTGCTCGTTATAAGAAAATATTCTAAATTGACCTGCAGGAATTCTACGCAGAAATAATTTTGATTAATTTAATCTTCATCAGAATCATTTGCTACTTAATATTAATATAACAATATTGGTCGTTTGTTTAAAATTACTTTCATTTTACGTACGTTTAAAATAAACCTATGCTACAAAAGAAAGTATTGTTAAGAATTCCGCCATCACGCTGAAGTCAAACCGTTTTCAGGCCTACTTCACGAATTGTCGGAATAGCTGTTATTTGAGAATATATACACAAATCTTCTTAAGGCCAATATCGAGAAACTTTTCAATGAAAATACTACGTTTTAATAAATTTTTCATCCACATGAAAAGGTTAATTGAATGAGAAGTGATTGCTTTAACTTCGAATGGCACTTCAAACGCAGTTCTATAGAATAATAATGTCACTTCCATGTGTCGGTTTAGACTCATGGAACAACACCACGCCGTATATGTGAAGTTATTTTGTAAACTTTTCAATCTGGCCCACTGTCAATCGTTGCAGGTTCGTGTACAATGGGAGACCGGAAACGACTTCCGTCAATACCGCTAACGGTGCCGTTGACAGTTCCAGCTTTACATCTCTATGCGTGGAGGAGACTTACCTCTCGCAGCTCGCGTCGGAAATAAGCTGAGCTTTCAGAAGCCAGGCCCGCTTTTCTTTCGCGCCTTTTTGCGAAGGGTCGCTCTTTCTCGTGTCCCGCTTGATTCTTCCCAGTTCGGCCGTCTTATTCTAAGGCATTATCCTTTCACAATAACTCCGGGAAATTGCCTTCCATTATGTGCTTTCCCTTTCAATATACTAGCATATGGAAAAGTCTCACAGAGAAAGATATTACAGCAAAAATTTTCAGATCTTTATTGCACTAGGTTACTAATTATTTTTCCTCGCTTCATTTACCTCTAGTTCCTCGGCCAAAGAATCTATAAAGTCGATTATACTCCTCATAATGCACTTTAGCTCATCCCTGCTAGTGATGACACTTTCTCTTGCCACCAGCGCCATCTTTAGGCAACCATTGTAGGTAATGACAGAGAGCATCATGCCTTCAAAGCAAAATGGAAATTGATTTGAAATTATCTCTAAGTTTTTCTTACCTTTACTGCACAACAAAGGCATAAAACTGAAAATATCAACGATCTTATTCCCAAATATAGTTTCCTCTTCCAATTGTAACATGTTGGAGAAATGCACAATGTTCCTACTATAACAGTCATATTCATAAGGTTTTTTGATTAAACCCACTGGCAGGTAACTCCAAACATGATGAGCTAAGAATTCCACCAACTAAAATGTACAATTTTTATTTTTGGAAATATTTTTAAAAACATTTATTTACATGTTCACTCATTGATTCTTTACTATAAACGTACTCTTCATTAACATAATTGATGACAGCTGAAGGTTTTTGATAGCACTTCTTTAAATTCAAAACAATGGGTATTAAAGTATAGCAATTTTTGAGCTGTGCACTCTTGTATGTTCCGTTCAGTATTGCTTCAGTTTCTTCGAAATTTGAACGGACGTTATAAAAAACATCTATTTTATCCCAACTACAACACCTTTCCTTCATAAAATCAACTATTGCGGAATATGTGGCTGCTAGAAGAATAATTGAAAATGACACTTTTAGTTCGATTTTGATCTTTTTAATCAAAGGAACATATTTGATGTATTCTTCCAAGTAAGTGGTCACAAACTGTTTAGGCCACGTTCGCAAAACCATGTTCGTGGATGCCAAGAATTTAATGGGGTTATTATCTAGGATATAGGTGTTGCCCAAGTTCAATTTTCTGCATGGACATTCACACGTGTGGCGTCTGAGTGGATCCGGTTTCAAGTCGAGCAAATACCTTTTGATCAATCCAAGTAAATGATAACCGTCAACAAGGCAATGGTTGGTTCTTAGCAGAAGTCCAAAAGATCGTTGGGATACCTTAACATTCCACGCGACAGGTTGCTTGAAAACTATTACCTCCCATAATTTACCCGAAGTTATGGTGTAAGTTTCTAAATAGTCCAAAAGCCTATTCTTTGTTATGTACTTGCAATTCTGGAGGGAGATATCGGATAAAATATCTTTAGAAGTGAATTGCTGGTCCAAATAAAATTGATATCCGCAAAATATTGCGACTTTGCTGGATAATTTTTGGTTTTCAGCGCACATCCTATCGATGGTAGCTTTCAACTGTTTGTAGAAAGCGGGAAACTTTCCGTGAACGTACACAACCATCAAGGTTACTATGCCAACCTTCTTGTTGTCATAAGCTTCAAAAATGGCAGAGTGTCCATCAACCATTCCACCGTATAAAGCGCCATAAGTTCTCTTTAAGTGAAGGTGGACAAATAGTTTGAAGAGAACAAATGGGAACATGCAGAACATGAATAAAAACAAGGAAAAAACGGCCAGTATAACAAAAATTGTATGAATCATAATTTTGTATGTCCAGCACGCATCGATTCTTTCCAAAGTTACTGGCGTCCATATCAAATCCTACGAACCAAAAAACTTGTTATTGTAATTAGAAATTTTTGACTTACCTACCGTTAATATGGCGTAGAAAAGAAGAATTGAAGTAATGAAGAATTTCATGCTGATGGAGACGAATGGAAAATGAACTTTTAATTTTTAAGTCAAAGTCTAATGTCAAAAATGAGCGTGACAGTGAAGATTTATTGTTATCACTAAAGATCGGTATAAAATTTTGTGCACGAAATAATAAAAACCACTTTTTCAAAGAATGTCCGCAAATAGTATTGCGCAATAGTCGATTTCTTTACCATCCTTTTTGTAGCATTTCAGCGTCTTTTTCTTCTTTACTTCTTTGCACCAGGCCTCCCAAGTCTTTCCAGGCGGTAAACGCAGTTTCTTCCGAAGGACATTTTCTTTCAAGCGTATGTTGTGCGTGAAGTAACCTTTGTAAACTGCGCTGTCATAAACAGGGCTGACCTAAAAGAAATCATCGAAAAAGAATAAAAAAGACGGATTTTTTTAAATAATCATGACAAATGCATATTCGTTTATTTTATTTTTCTCCTCCTTCTTAAATCTTAAAATTCACTGATCCCTTTCACATAACGCAAAAAAAGCAAACTACAACTCCATGGAATATTGGCAATCTAATTCTGGAAATTCATGCAAGCGATTCCAATTTTACGCACAGGGACAGACGCCGGTTTCAGTTAAAATTTATCACCTGTACAATTTATTCCAGAATTGCCAACGTTTCCCTGTACAATTAAAACGAACAAATTGAACGAGTGGTATTTCCGCAAATGCAATTCGATTCAATTTAGGTAATAACGATCAGTGTTGTTTTTACCAGGGGGGAATTGAATTTATTAAAATTCAAAAATTGCGGACACACCCAGTACTCGCTTTGAATCATTTTGCGATATCTGTTAAGTTTTTGTTAAAAACTCTAAAGTAAACATTTTTTATCAACAAGGTTTACTTTCAATGTGGTCGTGAAAAGCGCTGGAGCTTATAAAATGAAATACACATAGATAAATTATACCTCAACGTGGGCTTCGGTGGTATCTACTCCTTTCAATTAACAATCCAAACGATTCCCCCATAAATCTTAGTGATTTATCCTGCAGGCAGTTTCCCAGCTTTTCGTTTGAATAATTTATTTTTAGCTGCTTCTACGACATTTGAACTAGTACATGTTTTTAGAGCCCCATTAAAACTAACGGTGCAAAAATAAAAGAAGGTTGCTTCCTCTAGATGCGCAATTCAGTGCTGAAGAAAAAAAAATACATTTTTATATCTTTACATCCTGAAAGTGCTTCTTGGGTAACTCACAGCTATTTTTGGACGACCACCCCAAGAGCGGCCGAGCAAATGGAAAAGTTCAAGGAAAACTTCATGGAGCCCTCCATTGTCCTACCCCCGATTTGTTACGGCCGATAAACAGTATTCTCGCTGTGTTTTTACCAATGCCCCGCACTTCTTAAGGAAGACCCTTAACTATTAGATATATAAGGGCGACAGTCGACTGCACTGGGGGTGCTTTTGTCGCAGATACGTCCGCCAGGGATAGTTAGCGACTTTTGCGGATGATCTCGTAAAACGGCAACTTTGACTGTTCGTTGTCAAAAGGGATGTAGTTGACGACTCCCAGTTATTATGCCCCGTCGAAGAGGGGAAGGGTGAGTGAATCATACTCGTGCAAGCGACAGAACTTCGAAGTACTCTGTTTGAAATATGAATGTTGTACGCTTTATCTAATCATCGCTTTGCCTTTTAATTTAACTGCTTGCTAGCGTGCAGATTAAATCTAACGCAGACTTCTTCGCATACTCCGTCGAGTGGTAAACACATAAATCGAGGGGTTTTAACAAATTGAATCCGCCGTGGACAATTTTAATTCCCCCCGCAAAGTTCCGGGACCGCACTGATTTGATTGGGCTGGATAAATCGGAAACGGGAATTGATTTTATCCTGCTGGCCGGAAATGCACTTAACATCCGCCAAAGTGCTACTATTACCCCGCCTATTTCACAAATACACTTTGTTATGGAGATACTAACACAAAAATCGATTTTATATTACCTTCATTTTGCCACTCAGTAAACGACTCGTACGACTTCGGAAGTTTCCGTGACGCTTCGTGTGCGCTCGGTAGTCCTCGGTAACTGTTCGGGTAACTTCGCCTTTCCGCACGAGACAGCTCGGGTGTCCGAATGCCGAAGCTACCCGATCGTTTTGTCGGACTAGCGGTTTAATCATCGCGCTACGTTCAGACTGAGCTACGGGGTGACAAAGATGGGTATAGGTAATCGACAGAGAAAGTGGGATTATGGATCCTGCATTTATTATGGACCTTAATATTAATTAAATAAATAATAATTAAATAAATCCTTTCCAATACAAAACAAATTAAATTGATTTCGTGGGGTGTGCAGATTGCAACACCATCGACATCGGCGAAACTGGTAGAAATTTACAAACTTTGCTAAAGGCGAGAGACGAAACTGTTTCTGAATTTGAAAAAGATGTACTTCCTCTGTCCGAAAATAGTTGCTACATTTCACTTCGATTTTTGTTCGGAAATAGTTGCCAAATTTCGTAAAAAGTAAGAAAACGAGGAATTACTGAACACATTTTTTTTAGTAAAGCAATCGCTTTTGTAGGGAATCGCTTAGTATAGCTTTTTCAGGGTCAGTATGGACGTTCTTCTTCGAATGTTATATAGAAATTTCTCTTTGTTTTAGTTAGATAAAACTATTTTTCATCTAGGTGTTAGGAGAGAGAAAGTAGTATAAGTGATCCAGATCAGTTGATTCAAAAATTATTGCAGCAAATTGAAAACGTTAGAATTTCAGCTTTCTTTCAGTATATAAATCATAGTTCTACACAAACCCGTTTATGAGTTATCAACAAAAATTGTAACACCTTATGTTATTTTAACCCAAAAGAAGTCCAACACATTTCCTTTTTTTTGTAAAAAATCCAATACATTTTTCAAAAATTTTTGTGCCAATTCAAAACATTGGAATTTCAGCTTTCATTTAGTATACAAATGATAGTTCTACACAAACCCGTCTATGAGTTACAAACAAAAACTGTAGCGCCTTACAATATGTTAAACCAAAAATAATTCTTTAACGCATTTGTTTTTTTCTAAAAATGCAATATAGTTTTCAAAAACTATTACAGCCAATTCAAAACGTTGGACTTTCAGCTGTCTTTCAGTATATAAATCATAGTTCTACACAAACCTGTTTATGAGTTACAACAAAAACTGTAATACCTTACATTATTTTATCCCAAAAATAATTCTTTAACGCATTTCCTTTTTTTTAATCCAATATATTTTTCAAAAATTGTTGTAGCCAATTCAAAACGTTGGAATTTCAGCTTTCTTTTAGTATATAAATCATAGTTCTGCACAAACCCGTTTATGAGTTACAACAAAAACTGTAATACCTTACATTATTTTAACCCAAAAATAATTCTTCGACGCATTTCTTTTTTTTTAAATACAATATAGTTTTCAAAAATTATTGCAACCAATTCGAAACGTTGGAATTTCAGCTGTCCTTCGGTATATAAATCATAGTTCTACACAAACCCGTTTATGAGTTATAAACAAAAACTGTAACACCTTATGTTATTTTAACCCAAAAATAATTCTTTAACGCATTTCTTTTTTTTTTTAAATTCAATATATTTTTCAAAAATTGTTGCAGCCAATTGAAAAAGGTGGATTTTCAGCTGTCTTTCGGTATATAAATCGTAGTTCTACACAAACCGGTTTATGAGTTACAACAAAACGAGAGTTAGGAGAGAGCAAGGCATATTGATTAAATAATTAATATGTCAGAATTTGACGTTTTGCAACATCAGCATAAAACAAAAGCGCAACGAGTTTAAACAAAGTTTGGCCATTACACACTTAGATTCATAAAACACCTGATAACTATGTCAAGGGAAGTTAATTAATTTGCTTATTTCCAATAATCTGCACGTCAAATTAAACTGTAGCAACTATTTTCGGGCAGAGGTAGTATTTTAATTGGACATAAGCTGGGGGATGTTGAATTCTCATATAAATGTGGGAAGGCTACGAAGATGTTGATTTTTCAGTACTCAACTGAACATCATCTTGCAAGCTGTACTTCAATTTTTAACAATTTTACTTCGCAACAATGTAACGAATAATTTTACTATATCCTTTTTTAGTCCATTTTCGAAGCCAGCTTATTGGTCCTAAATATACATGTATGGTCTTTAACACGTTCTACTTCTTCTTCTTAAGTTTTATAGCCTTTTTCATCTAAGTTTATCAAAAATTTTGTTTTTTCTTTCACTGCATTTATGCCACATTCCTTAATTATTCACTAGCTATCTAATAAAAGAAAGTTTAAAACTGACAATCCTGAATTTAAGACGATTGTCAGTATGGATGTTTCCCCACATCAACGTTGGAGCCTTTCCCAAATTTCCCCACTTCGGATGTCCTCGTAAATACCTCGTACTACTTCGGAAGTTTTCGTGACGCTTCGTACGCACTCGGTAGTTTTCGCAAATCGTTCGGGGAACTTCGCGTTTCAAAAACACACGACACACAACCCTGTTTTTCAATTATTCACAAAACAGTTCAATAAAAGAAAGTTGAAAACCGGCAATCCCGATTTGAAAACTTCAATTCTCGTTGCGTGCTGTGTCGGAAAGAAACCGCTACTGCGCTGCGTAAAAATTAATGCCGGTGCGAACTGTCAGATGTATTGCGGTGGCTCCTCCGGTGTGCGTGACTATAGGATAGAGTAGCGGCTTGAAAAAAAATCGGCAGGAAAGATGGTAAAATAAAACGTCTCCGATATGACAATAGCGAGCGGTAAGAAGTGTAATTGTAACGGGCGTTTACATTTTGATGCATGACATCGTCCGCTTATTATTGCCGCAGATTGCGGGAGGGCATAAATTGTACCTTGTCATGTCTCGTGGCCATTAGGCGACGTGAAATATGCTTTTGTAAATTAATACTGAGATACTTGAGGAGCAAACCGACGGGATAGACCATAAGGGAAAGCTACGCGTGTAGGATGTGATAATTTAGCGAAAAGGATAAGTGAGTAGTATTGTGTGATCCATTAAAAACGTAGGCAAGACTTATAAAATATAAAGATTTCAGGAACAAATAAATTAACTTTACTCAACGCCACTACATTCTTGAAGATATATACTTTTAAACACTTTGCCTCCTGCTGCTATTCTCTCCTTCACCTCTTCCTCCAATCTACCACGAGACGAACACTGAAACCCTGGCGGAGCTCGGATGACTGGATGAACCGAGCGATAGCTTGGTCTACCAAGTACTGATTAGTTAAATAGGCAATATTTTAAAAATACTATAGGAAATTTAGAATGTTTCTTTTCCTTGAATGATGATTTACATTTCTTGTCCATTTTTGTCTTATTTCCATTGAATTCTCTATATTTGCAATCATACCAACAAAGTGCAATATTTTACTATACCTTCCATAACGGCTGACTCATAGCTCACATGGGCCTATACGGCGGTAGTTTTAAATCAATTACAGGCACCGTTTTTTGCACGACTTCCCTTTCAGCCGTAGCGTGACTCATTGGCAATTATCACAGTGGCTTAACCTGTGATATACCGCCTATTTATGGTGTGAACATAATTCGTTTAACGGTGATTTATAATGTCCAAGCGACCCAGTGTGATTTTCAGTGAAAACCGTTTTCCCTCCCGCCGGGAGTAAGCTGCGTCCCCCGTCATATAGGAGACTGTTTGGAGAGGACTTTCGAGGATTTACACGGCACTCGAAGGCCTCCCCCAGAGTCCTCAAGGATTATGGCACTTGTTTCAACCGAACGGAACCGCGCGAAACGTTCAGCCTCTAATTTGCGAACGTTTCATCAACTGCGCACTGAAGGAAGGGTGGAGTGGATGTGACATTTGATATATACCGCGGGGAGAAAAAAAAAAGAAAAAAGAAGAATGATGACTTCCGGATTTCTCGGAAGTCGTCTTACATCGATCCAGCTCCGTATAATAGACTGGGAGCAGATCAAAGGGGGGCTTAGAGATTAAAACATAACGAGTGGGACATCCCCATCTAGATAGAGATGATCCTTAAGGATCTCGAAGGAGAAAGAAAACGTCCAAAAAAAATTTTTCATCCTGAGGAAACAGGACGATGTTTTTGAACGTCTAAATTTCATCGTCAATTTTCATGAAAGAGAAACTATAGATTGGAGGAAGTTTATAAAAGCACGGAAAGGAAGTAATTACCAAACTGAATCTATCAAAAATTTAAATTAACTCTGTCTAAAGGACGACCTGCCTTTATTACACGAAATTACAGTTTTAAACTTAAGCTGACAAACGCTGAGTTCTCTCCAATCTTGAAGGGAGAACTAATCCCTAATATTTAACTTTTTTCTGCAAAACTAAAAACTATAGCTATCGAAACCGAATAGTAATGAACGTTATCCGTTCAACAAAATTGTTGCAATTTCATGATATTGATGATTATATGCTTAATGTTAATGATACAAAATTATAGATCTTTCAAAGTTAATTGCAAATTACGTAAATCACGTTTACATTTATAATGAATTCTAATAAATTGCTAATTAACCACTAACAATAACTTAATTAACCACTAATAGGTAAGTTTATTAAACGCGCTGAAGATAATTATTCAGTAATACAATTAAGAACAAGTATGTTGTATTATCCGATTAATCTTTATTTAATATTTTCTGCCCTATGTTTCGGCAATGCACCATCTTCAGGGGCGCGATACTAGACATGTAAATATAAGTTTTCTGTTTCATATCCTCGCTTTTAAAGAACTTAAATACTAAGGTCATATACAGGCTGTCTACCGTAGACCGTCCATTAGAAATATATGGGGAACGGATAAAGCTAAAAGTCTGAAAATTTAGATTTGAATATGGTAGGGAGAGAGCCAAAAAACACAAATATTTTCAATAAGCTGGCGGTTCCGGTTATAGCGGAAGTTGACAACAGCTTTGTTAATTTAAATAGAATGACCCCCATTTTATTTTTTTTTCTTAATCTACACTCAATTTTCATTCAATCAACAGCATTCGCAATAGATTTTCTAGACCTAAAGTTAATCGTTTTCGAGATATTGAATTTTTTCCAAAAAATTATGCAACCGCAGCAATATTATGAAAAATCGAATTTTCATAATTAGTCCTCTGCGATAATGTTCATACTTTATTAACGATTAGTTGAGACATTCTTCCATACATTCTTTACAAAGTTGAATTTAGAAATAAGAAAGCTTTCAATTATAAAAAGTGATTTTTTTTAAATTACTTATCAAATATTTTTATCTTATAGAATGTAGAATTAAAATCCTTGTTAAACGGTATTGGGTTTCATTCTACCTAAAATGTATCCTTTTCCGATTGTTTAAGGTTTTTAGAGCTCTTGCTGCAAAAGCGATCCTTTGACCATACATTCATTTGTTGTAAATTGGGTTGCCTACAAATTAGGCAATTATTATCAATTTTGACGTTTATGTAACTTAGGTTGGTTGACTTCATATATAGGATGAAAAATTAATGCAGGTATTTGTAAATCGAGTTATCAAGATATTTCACATGTTTAGTTTTTGATAATGTTGAAAACAACTGAAAAAGTCACGCAAAAGCAACTGGCCTGCAAGATCTCCAGACCTCACTTAGTTACATCAAAAGCACTGTGTATTCTACCCCAGTGAACACCCGAGAAGAAAAATCGAGTTCGAGGAGTTTTTGATGCATTAGATCTGATTCAAATTCGAAATGCAACTGTCAGTGGAGTCCTATCAAGAATTCTGATTTGTTTATAAATATACGGAGAATGATTTGAACATTTTCTTTAGTAATTTATGTCTTAGATTAGGATAAAAATAAGGTAAAACCATAACTACATTATTTTGTAAACAATGTATGTAAGAATGTCCCGCCGGGTGTAATTCTGAAATGTTCAATGTCTCCACTAACGGTTAATGAACTATGAACATTAAGTCCAATTATGAAAATTAGATTTTTCAAAATGTTGCTGTGGTTTTGAATATGTTCCAGTTGCTTTCCCACGACTTATAAAATTTGATTGTAACCTTCTGAATTTTGTTCTATTAAGCGGCGGCATATTCGGATATTTTTCGTTAAATGTCCTGTACGTTCTACTTACTATTTTTTGGCATCGACCATGAATAAGAAATAAATCCATAATATCAACATTGGGGTAATTATTAGTTGCCATTTTATAACACAGTAAGGACTTGTCAACGTTGTCAAGAACTAAACATGTGAAATATCTTAATAACTCGACTTCAAAATGATACCTAAGTTACACAAACGTCAAAATTGATAACTAATTGGTAGGCAACCCAATTTACAACAAGTTAATGTATTGTCAAAGGATGGTTTTTGCAGCAAGACCTCGAAAACCCTTAAATAATCGGAAAAGGATACATTGTAGGTATAGGGAAACCCAATACCGTTCAACGAGGATTTTAATTCTACATTCGATAAGATAAAAATAATTGGTAGGTGCTATTTAA
This sequence comes from Diorygopyx duplodentatus, assembly GCA_033557515.1. Taxonomy (NCBI): domain Eukaryota; kingdom Metazoa; phylum Arthropoda; class Insecta; order Coleoptera; family Scarabaeidae; genus Diorygopyx; species Diorygopyx duplodentatus. The sequence goes on along the minus strand of JAWQRJ010001803.1, from coordinate 720 downwards.
AAAAAAATCCCTTTTTTCATTTAGTTTTCTCATTTCAAAATTTAATTTTGTAAAGAATGTACGTAAGAATATCCCACCAGGTGTATTTCGGAAAAGTTCAATGTCTCAACCAATAGTTAATGAAATATGAACATTATCGCATAGGTCTAATTATGAAAATTCGATTTTTCAAAATGTTCAAATGTTGAATGTTGAAAAAATTCAATATCTCGAACACGATTAAGTTTAGACCTGTCGAACGTATTGCGAAAGTTATTGAAAATTGAATGTAAATTAAGAAAAAAAATTAAAATTGGGGTCATTCCATTTAAATCAACAAAGCTGTTGTCAACTTCCGGTATAACCGCTAACTTATTGAAAATATTATCTTTTAGTTCTCTTCCTACCATATTCAATTCCAAATTTTCAGACTTCTTGCTTTATTCATTCCCCATATATTTCTAATGAACGGTCTTTGGTAGACACCTGTATACAGTGGTTTTCTTTTGATTTGTTACAAAAATACATAATTTAAATATATCAAATGTATTAAATATAGAATTAAAAAAACATCAAAATAGTCGAAAAATGCAAATTAAAAACCAAAAACTAAAATAGAAAAATAAAAAAATTATTTAAAAAATATCTTTTTTTTAAATCCACGCATTCAAACTCTTTCAAATTCTAAAATCTCTTATCCATTTTAAAAAGTTCCATTTTAAATTCTCTACTATCCGATGA
>JAWQRJ010001802.1:0-14891 GCA_033557515.1 Diorygopyx duplodentatus | reverse complement strand
GTTTAATTCACGGGCAGACTATAACAACATAAAAGTTAAGTTAATTTTGAAGACAAAAATAAACAAGGCAGACAGTTTTGGAAGTGTAAACACAGAACACCAAAGTACCCCAATTATTAAACATTGACAAAAATGTCTTATTTGACACACACGTTGACAAACACTTATTTTTCATTTTCTGTAAATACAACTTTGGGATGTCAAATGTGTATGTCAAATAAGACATTTTTGTCAATGTTTAATAATTGGGGTACTTTGGTTCTATGTTTACACTTCCAAAACTGTCTGCCTTGTTTATTTTTGTCTTCAAAATTAACTTAACTTTTATGTTGTTATAGTCTGCCCGTGAATTAAACTTTTTTTGGCACATATTTTTTTGCAATTGTGCTCCTGTACAAAGAAAAGTCAGGCAAACATGTGATTCCCTATTTATCTATCCTAAAGGTAACACCGTGCAAAATTTCAAAGTGAATATAATATAATGTTTTTTTTGATACACAGTAGGATAACCCCTTAACATTTATTTGATTTCTTTTATTCAATTAATTGTTTATTTTCCTACCCCTGGCATAATCACGCTTTGGGTATAATATATAGGATTATTGTTCGAAGCTTAAAGTATTAAAATTATTTGGCAATGTTGCTGCGGTGACTTAGCTGATGTAAGATTATGCGCCAAAATTAATAAGGCCCGATATAACGAAATTATCGGGTTAATGAACGTTATCCGCTAAAATTCCTCGACGGTGACTTCGCCGATAGGAGCCATAGAAATTGGTTTAATCACGTTATATGCCGAGCTCTTTATCCGCCGTATTAATCTAGCGTACCGCTTTTGATTAAAGTTCCTCAGTGTTTACCGAAATTGCTATGTCGGCTTAGTTATGTACACACATGCGCGTGCACCGAATGAATGGAACATACGTCGGTCATTATCAGTTCATCCGGAAGTTTCCTGATTAACGCGGAACTATATACCTCAACAAAGCGGTCACTGTGCATTTCGCAAAGTATTAAATTAATGGCTGCGACTATGTATCCAAGGCATATGTGGTTATTGTGCCGACGAGTAATTTGGCTTTGTACGTGATTAAAGCCTTGCCAAAGTAATTAATATACCGGGCCAAGATATTTCTTAACAAGTGTTACTGAAAAACATGCGTTAGTCTTCAAGGTCTTCGCAGTGTTTTTGGCACTTGCCTCACCAGCTACTAAGCTACAAACAGAATCCGCAATTGAGTTTCACAAAGGGAAATGATCAAAAACATTAACGTATTCGTAAAAGTATTAACGTATGTATTAATTGAGTGTTGCTTTGTTCCATTGCTTCCTTTGTTGTATTTGGTGACAGAAATGCATAAATGCGGACCGACGAATATCTAATACAATGGCGTAAATAGTTACAATGGGTTTTATTGTTCGTAAAATGGTGAGGCTCGTCTCTAATAAGTAAATGATGTTTATGCATGGATTGTCTTGTTTAAGTACAAGAGTATTTGTCCTAAGGCTCTTGCGGTGGCCAGTCAATGGACTACTTAATGAATTTAATCCATTGACTGGCCACTGCAAATTACTAAAATTCAGTAATTATCTGCAGGGAAATACGTCAAATTTATTTTCACAATATTTTGCAAATAGGGATTTTCTTTGGTTTGCGACAATAGAATTGTAGATATTATGTACATATGTACTTTCTTATATTGATCTATTGCTCGCTTTTCGCTAATTCTACGATACGTCAGACTCAATTATAAAAATATCAAAAGCATAGGGCATGGAAATAAATTGACTGAAGTTTTTGAAAATTTATGTTTCAGTTTCGCACTAGAAGTTAATAAGCTGGAAACCATTTGCGCGCCTTTACTGTATGTTGTTAACAGACTAGTTTTCCTCTATAGATGGCTGTGACAGTTGTACTTTTATGAAGTTATAAACACAACTACAGCGGTCCACCGCAGTGTTGGGCGAAATTCGTTGCCAACTTGATAGCTTATCAACTTGACAGCAAACTTGTCCTATGACCGTATTTGACTACAAATACGGTGATTAAAGTAGTTGGGTTAGAAGTATAATAATGATATAATGAAGTATATAATAAATATGATATAAGCAATTTACAGTTGGCAGCATTATTAATGTTCCATCGTTGATTGGTTATAGTAATACAAGTGTCTAAAATTTAATTTAAAACTGTTGAAAAACGAACCCGATTAAAACATTATTACGTTTCATTACACCGTAGGGGTTACTACCATAAATCATAGATTCGTGTAAAATATGCATTTTTTATTTCTACCCGAAGAGACTGAGAGCTTTATCACAAATGCTTACTCCGCAATCTTGCGCTTATTGTTTAAGGATTTTAAAATGCATAAAACATGGGGTCTTTCTAGACTATAAATATAAATAGATGAAACTCAATGTATAATAAAAATGTGATCATTTTTAATGTATTTACTGATATAAGCCAAATCGAGAAATATTACCATTTATTAATAATCAAATATTAACATATTTTTGTCACAGGTAATGTCAGGTAGAATTTATTATTACTATTATTTATTAATAAACATCTTTTGGGACATTTTATGATATTACAATTTGATCTATAGATCCCTGAGCAATTTATGTCTGACTTAAAATAATACGTAGAAATTCAGCCTAAAGACTTATTCACTGATGGTCCTTAGTCCTTGATATGTATTTAATCTAAGATTTAACATGTACACTAAATTTAATTGGGATAGAATAATTTGATTTGAATAGAAACGAGCAAGATCGTGTAGTTTGCAGTGAGAAAAAATTGCTACTTTTCCAACCAGTAGAAGCGAATGTTTCTATAATAGAAAACAAGGGTTTGGATTCCAATGCACACAAGAAAAGGCAAGCGGTGTGGAAAGATATAAGTCTGAAGTTTCACTGTTTAGGATATGATCATTCCAGGACGCAATTGAGAGAATCATACCAAAGAATGAAACATTATGTCAAAATCAGTCTTAGTGCTTATAAGAAAGCTTAACATGGATCTGGTGGTGTGCCTAAACCAGAGTTCAGCCTGCAGACATTGCAACATATTTACTAGATCCTTCCACATGGTGTGTAAAATAAAATTACCTACTTGCAGCATAATCTCACAGTTACGAACTATTACCCATATATGCTATTAACATAATCATTTATGAAATTGAATGTTTTAAACAGTTTGCAACTATCAGAATTAGACACTGCTGCTAAAGGGTTTAGGAATTAAATATTACAATACATTAATAGTACAATTTGTAGGGTACTTCTTCAAACTAATATAATGGAATCTCTTGCAAATCTCAGTCTGTTGCCAGCAGAATCACCTACCTGCTGTTGTAATAATATTCCACCTTCATGTTCAAGAGCTTCCAATTCATTACTATCCTTAAGAAAAAGACCATTAAAAAATCCCTGAGGAGACACAAAAGAGAAAACGAACTGGGAATAAACCAGAATTAAAGTTACTAGAGTGCTATGAAAAAAGAATTGAACATCTTGTTGAAGTTCACTTTATTAACTTAAAAATGCTGAAAAATGAAGAAGGAAGAAAAACAAAGATCTTTCAGAGTTAGAAAAGAAAAATTTTGAAATTCCGCAATCAAAACATCAAATAAGAGAGCAAGATAAGATATTTATTTAAAGAATTTAGAAATAAAGGATTTAGAAATTAACTATTTGAAAGAAAAACTAGAACAACAATAAAAAAAATGTAGTAAAATTGTGTAAGATAACAAATCTTTTTTAATTACTAACAAGTAATATTATCGCAATATTAAATAAAAATATACTAACACTCCATAAAAGAATAAGTTTCTGATATCCAATGAACTTTCACGTGTTTCGATTGTTCTTTGCAACGTTGAAGTTCTTCAAGACTATTACTATTAAGAGTATACGGTATACTGAAAACGGGGCTGCAGCTACGAAATATATTTTTTTAAATACCGACAAACACTTATTTTGTGGTGAAGTGTTAACGTTATTTTTTAAAGTTATCAAACAATTAACTGCACGGTCTTTAAAGAACATTGAAAAGTGAAATTCAATAATGACGTTGAATAAACTGCCTCCTAAATAAATTTCCATCGCCCTCTATATCTTCATTTTCTGCGTGTGGTGAATTATCCTCAATATCTTCTCCATCATCCGAACTAGCATCTGAAATAAAATGTGCAAACATTAAATTAAGTAGTTTTATATAGTGTACTTTGTTTCATGCAGTTCTAAGTAATTTCGGTCTTCAGCCATGCATAAATATCTGATCTGATTACAAATATTTGTTTTTGTTTATAGCTATAGATATAGATTTAGACAACATATAGGACAATGCGTTGGAAGGGCCTTTTTAGTCTTAAAGCAATTATTTTCATCTAGAGTCCTTTTAAATGAAAATACGAAACGTCTTTTATCCAACTCGCTGGTATTGTCACACTTTAATGTATGCATCGGATTTATATTCAAAATTATACGTCGCGATCGTGTTTCATACAAGCTTAAAACCATTTATGTAAACAATATAATATTTCTCCAGATTTTAACACAACTGGGTTTTAACTTCTAGTTTCTAACTTGTAGAACGGCTTCTAAATTATTCATTTAGTTTAGTGTACGTTTGAGCTTAAGGATTTCTAGCGTCCTATGTAAGGAAGTTTCAACGTCCTTTCAGCGAACCACTCTCTCAGAACTGCCAGACTATAAACATACACGGTGTACTAACGAAAATTTTAGGTTTTGCGTAACCCTAGAATATTTGAAACTGGAAATTGCTGCTGACATTTACTTTATTGCAATCATAAAAACTCCATCGTCGTTACTTCGTTATGATTTGCTCGTAAGGATGGGTTTACGATTGAATATGTTTGAACTAACGACTTCTGCACTGCGTTAAAGTTGCGTTTGACTACTCAGAGTAAAATGCGTTCAGTTGATGTCCCCATAGAAACATAAAGTAAGTAGTGTTTGGCGTAAAATTTACAGTGACATTATCGAACTAAATAATGCATACAAATATCGAGCTAATGGGAATAGTGCTTTATATTCGTGTGTAATCGTTGGAACATTACTTTAAAACTCTATTAATAATGCATAACAAACATCGATTTTTCAGTAGTGCCATTCATGTTGTAGATAAATTGTAAATATTTACTAGACCAGGTTTTTTAATAATTTAACTTTTTCATCATTACGGATTTTGCTTATATTTAACCTGCAACTCTAACGTTTTTTTAAAATTTGAAATATTCTAAAAAGAATATGGAAAGAAAGCTGGTGTTCGGTTTTCTATTACTTTTATCATTTAATTTCTATTTATAGAAGACTGAATGATAAGTCAATGTCTCGTCTATCCATTTTAAACGATAGCAATCTAAAAATGAAGGTGTGGTATTTAAATATAGATTGTCGCCAGGCATTGTTTGCTCACACTCTGCTTAAATATAGTACGCACTGCACATTAAAATTGGCGTCACAAGATTTAATTACAGCGGTAATGGTGGTAGTCTTTAGCCAGAGTTATTATTAGACGTTACAGTCCATACACAGCAAAAGAAGAACGTGCACTGAAAATGTTGCGCATTTAAATTTTTAATAGTTGAAATACCTTCCTTTTTTGCAACGGTGTGTTCAGCTTACAGTTTTATCGCGGTTTCGCTATCATCTATGCGTTTTTACTGCCTTTTTACGCTCCCGGTATGTCGTTTTGCGGACAAATAATTAATCGTGCCCTGATTCATAATAATATTTATATTTTCAATTGACGTCAGCAGCTATCGTTGACATTTAACAAAGATTGCCTCATGAAGTGAATTAATCAGGTTCAATTGTGTAGCGAAGGACGCACACATGAGCTGAGCATGCCTAAGTAACAGTTTTTCCTCATTAGAGTGAAATATTCTACGTGTCACGCAAAAGATAGCTTCGAAACAAAATTTCTCAGTATAGTAATTCCACTTACTCGAAATGTTACAATTCTAAAATATAAATAATAAAAGGATTTAATTTTATTAGTGGAGTTAAGGTATATTTCACTTGATTTCAAAATTATTAATTAACTAGTGCCTACGGATTATAAACCTTCAATGCCACAAAATTTACAATAAATGATTAATTCAATTTTCTTTTATCAAATAACAAAGTTAAACATAACGTATTTAATGTGCAATGCTCATCAATTTTGCGTTAGCTTTATACGAGGGATGTTCAATAAATAAGGTTCAAAACCGCTATGTTTCACTGCAGATTTTGTAACCTTATTTTTTGATCATCCCTAGTAATTAACATTGTCTTGATGGCGCATGTCTGTCAAGGTAAATGAAAAGTATATCCGTTTTTTGAAGCGTTACATTCAAAAAGGGGCTTGGCCATAATATTTCTATCATAATAAATGAGACTGGTGATTGACTTAGCCACATCCAGTGCAGGCTCTTCAAGGATTTTCAATTTTACCTTGTCCTATAATTTTTCATAATATGATTTATGAGTTTTCATACGATCATATTTCGTAGCTCGACTCAAATATATAGGAGATGCTCCTGTTTGAAATATGCAATTAGTAGTATTAGAAATGAAAATTTGATTTACTAATAGGACCATTTGATTTACTAATAGGAAAATAAATCTTATGGTGTTCCCTGAATTCTTTATGTAAATTTGATAAGCGTTGATTACTGCACACTTTAATAAGTATAAAACGGTTTTATTAACTGGTTTCAATTTTTTTCTTCGTTGTTGGATGTATAACCTTGGCTATATTTGTTGTATGCATTGTAGATATCATGGATATAGTTTGACAGCGATCGTCAATGTGTTAAAATGCTTGTGCATAAAGCTTGTGCACAACCAGTCGGGACACCCCTTATTGACCAAAAATATAAAAGTTGTCACCCTCTGACAGGATGGGGATTTTTCTGTACCTTTTCGTACCTTATGATGCCAATATTTATAACTGCAAAGGAAAAATCATTTACTGCATTTTACTACATTTACTTAATAAAGTATTATGATACCCTATTAGGTAAATAGTCACTGCTCTTGACTCTGCAAAGCGTGGTGCCAGTATAAGAATTAAAGTGCAACTAAAGCTAAAAAATGCAATTCTGCGAATAACTCCTCATAATCTGGAAGTTTTTAGCTAAATTTAGTTATGATTAAACGGTAACCGAAATAATTTTGAACATTTGATGTAATTTCATAAAATATTCTAAATGAGTGTGTTACTAATATTTATATTTACTGTTTAAAACAATAAATTTTATTTTTACTTTGTCTTATTATTTTAATGTTCGAAGGAAACCGAAGGAATATGCTAATGTATGTATATTTTAGTAGCTTTTTAATAGCCTAAAAAGATAAAACAGGGCATTGCAGAACAAGTGTTGTATGTTGATACCATTGATACCAACGTACTTAGTCATAGATATGTCTGCTGTCTAATTTAAGAGATTTTGTCTTGCCATATAACCATTTTCTTTGGAGTTATTAACCATTTTGAAGAACATAAAGGATACAGCTTGCAAACTGAAACATCGCCCACCCTGTGCAAATTGATCGTTGAATCAACTGCTTCACGTTGGGGCCGTTTAGGTGTTCAATAGTAAGATTTTGGTATAGCTTGGCAAATAGCTTATTCTAGGACTAATAAAAAAATATTAAAAAAATGTGACAAATTTTTCAATGCTAACAATAATTCATTAAAAAATGGAATATCTCCAGTTTTTCTGCCAATAGAAGCTAATGTAAAAAAAGCAGATGCTTTCGGAAATTCGAAAAAAAAAACTAAAAATTAAATTATTTTAGAAGTTACGAATTATAACATGTCGCAATGACTGTGAGAATCTCTCAACTGACTTGGATTGGAATTGGACCGATGTCCATTTCTTTTTTCTCTAAAAATAAATCAAGCATCCTATATTTTTGCAAATTAAATACTTTAAAATATTATTTAATGATGAGTTTAAGTCATAAAATGACGGTGTGCTCTCATTTTAGAGTTGTAGATACCAAGATCATAAAATATGGATTTTTTTTCAACTCATTGTAGCCATGCAGTCATGGAGCCCGGAAGATTGTTACAATTATTGAATATCATCGAGTAAATAAAAAAATCAAATTGCATTTTTTCGAAAGACAACCTTGGTCTGCAGAAAAGCAGTATGATTTATCATCTTGATAACCATAAAAACTCTCTGAAATTTTAACTTTCAACTTTGAAATTGACAATGCGATAAGTTTTGAAAATGAATTATACCATTAAGCTAGGTATAATTCATTCCCTAATGCATTCCTGAAACTAGACATTTAAATCGACAGTAATTAAGTGCTTTTGCTATAATACTGTTGCTAAGTATAGATGCGATATACAACATTTCCAACTTCCAGTTCCTACCTAAAATAGGCAGTTCACCAATTATTTTTTTAAAAAAAGGACGTGTAGTATTTTTTTAATTTCAGATAGGGATATCCTGGAAAAGAGAAGAATTTCTTGTCTAAAACACTCTATTGAGATAATGTTTAATTTGTTCACGAAGAAGTCGTTATCTGAATTTATGTAACTTTTATCCATTTGAGATCATCTTTATTACACCGATAAACTCAATTTAAACTCACATTTCTTTAACCATAAGTAGGGAAAGATTGATTCCGAGATTGTAGATGATTATTTGTATGCTTGTTTCAGCCATTTGAGACATAGATTACACTATGAGTTTAAAACTCTGTGGTGAATTCTGAATATATTTTCTTGAAGTAATTGTTGCAGGACCGGATCAAGAACATATTGTGCTTGATATGCTATGCTAAACATTTCGAGCCTAGCTTGTGTTAAACTTTCCCTCTTTCTTGTCACATATTTGTTATTACAACAAATTCCCACGGTTATAAAGACGAAATATAAAATTTAACAAGAATACATATTTTTTAATTGAATAAGGAAAAAATATTGAAAATATACGCAATGATGGTCGAAATGATCGAAAACTAGAGTGATGCGAAAACTAGAGTGATGGTGTTACTTAGTCTGCATATTTTGCAGGTCTGGGTCAGGGAATAATAAAGAATTAGGATATAAAAAGGGAAGGAAGAATTTAGTGTAGGTGGGTGATCGTTCCGTGCATTTTTTTGTTTAATGCATCTTAATATCGATGTACTATCGATATTGTTATGCCGAAATATTGTATTGTCAAAAATAATGACATGGCCGCATGTTGACCTGTTGTTTACGTTATGTATTGAATTGGAGGTTTTATTAGAGGTATTGAATTACATATTATATCCCGTATTTGGGTTAGTTATATTTTATGCATTAAATTAAATGTTTTACAATTACATCATATAAAGCGGAAAGTAATATATTTGCGTAATTATTATACCACGTACGTATTTCCAGGTGTGGTCGAGGGGGAACCCTATATCTCTATTGAGGTTATTAGGGTATCGATTTCTATTAGGGTATCGATTTCTATTAGGGTGTTTATGGATATCTATTGCTTCTAGGATTTTTCTAGGATAATAGAGGGATTCGCGAGCTAGGATTTTGGTTTGGTAAAGTCGCGAATCTCACTATTTTCTTTTTCTAGGAAAAATCCTAGAAGCAACAGCCCCATTCCCTATGTAAACCGGACCAACGTAGCGAACCGTATCAGTTAGTTCTGATGATGCCACCTGTAATGAGCGGCGAAACGTCAACGGATAGTTTCTTCACCGACTCGGCGTTCATCGGAAAGCCAAAAAGTATGAACACCGGTCGCGAAAGCCAACAACAACGGATATACAGGTTGTTCCACAAAGAAAAAATGAAAATCATATTCTTTCTCTTCGAAGGCTATCTCAGCAAGTTCAAGTTTCTTCCACCACGTCGTAAACAATTTTAAGGCAAAATCTAGGTTTGTACCCTTAGAAAATGCAAGTATATCAAGAACTTCTTCCGACTGATTATGTAAGACGAGCTACTTACTGCAACTGGTTTAATAATACCACAAACCATCACTATATTCTTGACTGCACGTTTTTTTTGTCTGATGAAGCTTGGTTTCATCTTTCGGGTTACCGATTTTCAAATTTGGAGTGCTAGTAACCCTCATGTGTTTTTCGCTTTCGAGAATTATTATTAATTGAATGAATTATAATTCGCCATTATAGATCCACATAAATAACCCCACATTAAAGATTGGTGTTTGGGCTGCTGTATCTCGAACACGATTAATTTATAATGGTCACATTTTCTTCAGTGATATAGTCACCGTAAGAATTTTACGTCGAGCGAATTGTAAGTGCTAAAATCGTCAATTTGTACCTCCCGAAATCGCCTGGTCTTACCCCTTTAGATTTTTACTTGTTCCCATATTTGAAAAGCACTATTTTTAAAGAAACTGTGCACACCATAGACGTCTTAAAAACAGCGATTCAAGGGGAGTGTGCAGGAATTACGCCTGAAACGTCGGATTGTATTTATATGTTGAAGGCCAACACTTTCAACAGCTATTGTACTTTTTTAAAATAAAGTTTACGTGTTCGTTGTGTTTATTATTCGATTATCATACTATTTTTTTTACATTTCGTTCTGTAAGTAATTATGAACAGCTGTTCACAACATAACCAAACTTTTCAAGAAACAAGCAGGGTAGAAGAGGTTAGGCAATCAGAAATTATTCGACGAAAATGAAAAAGACCTTTCATTTTGATAATTTCAAAAATCCACCAAAAAGGGCAATAAAAAGGTGCCTTGATAGATGTCAGGGATGTTTTGATGATCAAAATTTTGTTTTGCAGAGCTTACCCTAAACTAAATTTTTGAAACATGGTATAAACGAACAAACACACAAGATTAGCTCGTTTGATAGTATTAGTTAGATGAGTTTTCTCATAATCTCTATTCCCAGTTGATCAATTGGCAATCTCTTTATTTTGATTATGCAATGTCATTCATCTTCCAGTATTGCGAGTGTGCATGGAAAGAATATGGGTATATTGTAATTATATAGATATGGTGTTTATTGTGATACCAAGAACTGCTTTTAAATTGAGCTTTGCTTCAATCTAACAAATGTCTGACGTTTCGATTACCCACACCATCACCAATAACTAACCGGCGTTGGTGTTTGCTAATGACAAATAATGATTTTGTGTTCAATTAATAGAACGTGCCTGTTGGTATTTCTTAGCTGGCCAATAACCGCGATTGCGGCTTCGTTTCCGCCAAGGGGGTTCGTTTGCGTTTGACATTACCCCGATGGCAACGTATTTACACTCTCACTCCCGTTAGAGCCCGACTGCGAGCTTGGCGTGAAGCATTGATCGTCGGCGAGCTGGCGCGTTTAAACCCGCCGCGACGGCAACTGTACTAACCCCCCTCGTCGAAAAGGTCAAAGGTAACCAGGACCATTCTTGTCCTCCGCAATCAGCCAAAATCCCGGCAGCAGCGCCGCCACAGAGTTAATGGAAGCTCGCCTGCCGAAGTGTGCGGTGCTTCGCGAACTGTTGTTCTTTCATCGACCTCTCGAAAGGGTTGTAGGGGCAATTATGTGCCCCGATGGTCTGATTCGATAAGGAGAGCTCGGCGCGTGGAAGATAAGTGTCTGCATGCAACCGCTGCCGCCGCCGTCCGCTTGCGACTTTTAATTTCCAACGGTTGAAGTGGCGGCGATTTTGCGATGCGATACGCGGCATGCGACTTCTTTTTGTTTTCATGTTTAAACGTAATATATGGGTTTTTACGACAACGATAATGCGAATGAGGACACCGAACGAATGGTAAATAACATGTGGGATTTTTCCCATTACGACGTAACTAGTATCTTTGTTTATAAACGTTACTGAAACCTTCAGGGGTACTGTTATTATTATGCATGCTTCTGATTGACTTATTTATGAGTTTTATTTTATTGTTATGCAAAAGAAGGTGTTCCTTTCTTTTGCTTTCCAATAAGACACATTGTGATTACCAAATGGTTCTAGCCAGCTGTGGAACGAAGGATTAATTTTAGTTTTTGTCCAGAATGTCGACTTCAATTTAAGGGTTTTAGCGGTTATATTTTCGTGGAAATTTTGCGACATGTTCCAGATAGCTCACAGCTCATCCATCGTTGGGACTTCGAAATAGACAAAAAGATGAAAAGTGAAGTGGCTAAAGGACGTATTCTTTACGGTTACGCAGTAAAGAAAATTGAGAATTGTCCAGTTTTTTTAATAATCATGCTGTTCCACTACTGTTGCTTGAAATAGGCACACTAGATTATGTTCTAATGTCAATGGGCCTATTATCAGCTCTCCATTGCCACACACGGGCTAACAAAGGGCAGTAATCTCTTCGGTGATACCCTACTAAGGTTAGCCAGGCTCAGTTGGGTGCATCCAAATTCTGCAAACCAGATCCGTCCCAAGACACATAGTACGTGCTCTTCATAGTACGTTACATTCCACGTCCGTTGTTTTCTGGCACGATTATGCCCGGTGTACACGCCTACTAGAATTTGTAGCAGTCTTTTGCCCAATTTATTTGCTAGACCAGCTACAACGTCATTATAGTTAACATTTCTATTTGTGTATAACATGTAACTGTCGGCGTAGGTCACATTCAGCACTGCCAGAATCGTGGATGTCCTATTTCAACCCAACCCTAGTCTTGTGGTAGCCTCCTCTCCAGATGATGGTGGATGTTTCTTTTACCAAGTTCAAAGGCTTGAAGTTCCTCCTTGAGTAGAATTCGTTCGTGAAGATGCTATGTGAGTCTTTCAATATGTGATATGAGGTTTTCCACCCTCAATTAATGATGCAGCTGGTTGTTGGAAATAAACCAGGCTGCACCTACAGCAATTCGCAGTATCCTGTTTTGTATTGCTTGGATTTTATGAAGATGAGTTTTGGCGAAGTATCCCCAAACAACTCAGGCATAGGTAAGTGGACGAATAAGGCTTTTGTATATTATAACAGTTTAAAGTTGCCTCCGTTTTCCATAGCATTGATTGACCTTTTGGGGGCTGTGGTATTTCCAAGTTAGTCGGGTGTTCAGATAGAAAATTTTTGCAACGCATTTGCAAATTGGGGGTTGATTGCTACATTCATTGATTGCTCTTCCATGAAACGTGGTATCGCTTCGTGTTCTCCTAAAGCTATTTAGACGGTTGTTGATTATCCGTTCAAGCAACTTTGAAACTGTTCACAAAACTGGTCGTACGGTAACTTGAACTACCACCTTTATTCTTTTCCGTACATCAAAACGTGAGCATGTTTTCATTGAAGAGCACCTTCAAAACGCGCAGTCCTGTTCTCTGTAACTACTTCAAGGCCAGATTCGTTTGATCAGGCCCTGAAGCTTTTTTGTTGAATTTTTAATGGGTTGTTGTAGTTCTTTGTTCTTTATTCATGAAACTCGAGAATCAACAAGTGGTATGTTGGTTTCATTGTGGGTAACTATAGCATTGACAAAGTTAGCTGGGCTAAAGCTGTGAGCCTTGAATGTGCTCTCTAGATGGTTAGCAAAGGAATTACATTTTTGTTGATCTGTGGCCAGGTGTGTTTTGTCGATGACCAGAGTGGCGAATTCGTTAGGTTTTCGAAGAATTCTTCTGGTTCCTTTCCATATTTCTTGCCTGCTAGAGGTGCAATGTTGTTAAGGTATCGTTGAAAAGACATATCGGTAGAGATATCGGTATTCCTAAAGTTCCTTTCTGATTCGACGTGTCAGAATATTTACCATGGTTTGATTTCTGGATTTTGCGTTACTTGCCGTTCACGTCTTAGGAGAGTTTTTTCTTTTGATAATTTCACATTTCACATTTCATTTCGTGTGGAAGTAGATTGCGATCGAGTTGAGGCCATCTTGATCTGATCTGCCGAGTTAGTATTGAATGCCTCATTAGTAAGGAGTACATCCAGTTTATCTGTAAATCCACTCCAGTTCACAATTTTGTTGGCAGGCACTCCTGATCTGCTGTTGGGGTGGTATCGAAAGTTATAGTTACAGGCAAGTGATCAGAGCTTAAATCAACCACAACTTCTTGACTAATTATTTTATTGAAGTTCTTGATTATTAGTATGTCTAAGATATTCTTATAGTCATTTCTGTAAGGATAGTAAGTATGTTCAGTAGGACCTTGAATGCAAACATTGTAATCAGTTGACCATTTTAGCAATTGTTTATTGGGCTGTATGTAAACGCCGATAGTTAAAAGCTTTGAACCATCATTCAGGTTGACTTCAGCACTTCAGCAGTTTAATCATTGCTTGATTCAAATTACTAAAATTCTTTCTCACTAACAGCGCGACTCCACCAGAAGCTATACGATTTACACACGGTCTTCTCTGTGTATTTTATAATTTATAGTTTTGAACTCTTTATTTGGTGTTAAATGAGTTTCGCTTATGCAGGCAATATTGACGTTTTTTCTTGTTAAAAAGGCTATCAGTTCAGATCTATGCTTTTTGGTACCATTTATGTTCAAGTTTAAGACTTGAAGGTAGTGTAGAATCAATTTGGGTGATTTAGTCATTTTTGTGAAGAATGTTGGTTAGGTTGGATAAAATTGTGGTTTTTAATTGAGGAAGGAGTGGCTGATGATGGTGTTTAGGATAGGTATGAAAGACGAAGGATTTGACACCGTGGTGTTTAGCTGGCTGATGTTATTTTGTAACATTTGTGAATAAGGAACGACGACATAATAACATCAACTTAACGAAATACATGGATAAAACCAGCATTCTATGATGCAAACTCATAATAATAGCTCAACTAACAAGGGAACCCAGCCAAGTGTGTCTCACCGATTTAAATGAAACTTGGTGGGTTTATAGACTGATGTGGTGTAAGAACAACGGTAACCTTTTTAGCTGCGGAATCGCCCGTTTTCGGGGGGTGGAGCGCTCTATCGGCAACA
>JAWQRJ010001801.1:0-14892 GCA_033557515.1 Diorygopyx duplodentatus | reverse complement strand
GGATGAAGATTTACCTACTCGAGTTGGATTTTGCGAATGGTTTTTATTAAAAACGCAAGAGAATGATAATTTTACTAAGGATGTGATATGGACTTTTTTTAGAAATGGCCTTTATAACAAGCATAATAGTAATTTTTCGGCTTCAGAAAATCTAAGAGTTGTTCGAGCACGCAATTTCCAAGATTTTTGGAGTTTTAATGTATTTTGTGCCATAAAAACGGAAAGATTTTGTGTATTTTTTTATGATCAAAACTTAAATTCGGAGGGGTATGTAGACATGTTGAGAAATATTGTGGGAGAAACACCGCAACATCTTCCAGAAGAAGAGATTCACAGTGCGTTTTATCAAATGGATGGTGCTCCTCCCCATAGGACAATGGCCGTTCCATCTGTATTAATATAAATTTTGAAGATAGGTGGATCTAATGGTACATAAATATAAGTACCCACCTCGTTCGCCTGATTTAACACCTTTGGAGTTAAATCTAAGTTTGGGGTTACATTAAAAATTAGGTATATGCAGATCCTGTTGCAACCAACAATGATATGCAGTGTCGAGTTCGCGCTGCTTTTAATAATATTAGTGGCAATTCCATCACTTTGTCATCAAACAGAGGCCTTCTCAAAAGAATTACTTACTTTGTGTTTGGGGCAAAATGGCAGCGTTTTTAAACACTTACTTTAATTAAAAAAGAAAACGATTATACACTTTATTTGGTCGTATTTTGGTATGTTCTCTTTTTTAGTTTACCGTTACAAGTAACAATATTTGATCAGTTGAATTTCTATTTGTGTTTATTAAAATATTAAAATTAAAATATATTTTGTTCTTTTAAGTCGCTTTAAATTTAGAATTATTAATTAAAATTGCTAATTTGGATATATTTTCTTGAAACTGATTTATCCCAATAACAAAGCATTTTAGGTATGGGATATTCTACAAAAAGTTAATATCATTTGTTTAGTAGAAGAATTTAAAAATGTATAGAAATAATAAGGTTTTGATTTAAAAAAAATTACTTTTGCTATTTTTTTAACGTTGTATTTAAATAAATATTTTGAACACTCAAAAAAAATCAATAAACTTTCTAATAAAGGTTTGCCGTCTCTTTAAAGTGTCCAAATAAATTTCCTTTATTTGCAGTACTTACTGTTTTTACACGTCATTTAAAAGAGCAATGCAACTCTCACTTTTTTCGTTCAAACTGACATATCTCAGGAACTGTTAATATTCAGTATAGGAAATGTTACTTTAAATTTTAAGATCGTGCCGGAATCGAGTTATCGATTAGAGATTAAGGTATACAAATTGCATTAGATAGCATACTCCAAACTTTTTTTTACTTTATCTTTATTTTATTTCTTGTTCCCTGTTGTCTTTATTCTTTATAAATTTATATGACCTCTCTAATTTGTATGATAGATGCTTTCCTCTTATTTCCCTTGTTTGGCATTATGGCACCCATATTGATTCGTTATAGCAACTATTTGTTTGAACTATTGCCGCACCTGATATATTGTAAATTTTTCTATTTGTGACGTTCAATTTAGCTTCAATTCTTATAAAATGGTACTCCTATAATATACCCTAGAAGGACACATTTTTTTAATGATTGTAGTTAGTACCACAATTACTATTAAAACGGTTTGCAATGTCAAGGAAAACTTAAATCAATTTACTTTTCTTACATAAACTATACAAATATATACACCATATTTACATTAAGAAATATACACAATTAAGTATTTTCTCTTGTAGACATAGAATTGTACACATCCGCTATTTTGTAACAGGCATAGACGCGTTTGCACACACCTTAGCATAAATGCTAATTCGAATTGTCGGTGGCCTCGTCAGTTCGAGAATTTCTTTAAAATCCACAGAGTGGTATTGCAATCTTTAGTACAGGCATAGCCAACTAAACAGAAGGAAAGTATACATTAATACTATTATTTATTTATAATATGAAAAATACCATCAAGAAGATAAATAAGAACATAAACACAACAAAATAACAACAATTAACCAGTGAGATATTTCTATATCTTTGCTTTCACTTATTGTTTTTATGTTAATCTTAATGTTTGTAGACTAATATCGCAGTTGAGTTTTTCACCGTGTTTCAGATCTGTGTATTTTGATGCTAAGAATGCTGTGGGTTATTTCGATTAATCAAAGAACTGGCGGACCGAAAAATATCAGGTTCCTCTTCCACTCCCCCAACTACCAATTTTTTAACGATTTCCGTTCTCACGCAAAAATATTTTTGTGGCTTGGAAAGCACACTGCCGGTCGCAAAAAAGGATGTTTATAGCGGGCTTCGGTAAGAGGGAGTCTTTCATGGACGTACTTCCAACTGTAAGCATACGGAAAAATCAATTTGATATATAAATTAAATTAAAGGAACGGAACAGGAAGGGAATGGAATTTTTTCATTAATTAATCCCTTTATTCTCTTTTGATTAAGGTGATTACGTTTCATTAATTATTAACTTAACAGCTTTTTAATTCGTTTTTTTTCTAACCAACCATTGCTCCTCATTGCTCCACCAAATTATTTATTAATTCATCTAATGTAAACGTAATGTTTCGATAGCCTAAAAGATTAGCAATTTATATTAATGACGACAAACGCTTTGTGTCCAAATATTATTTAATGCTTACCATGAAGCACGTATACAAAAAAAAACATTAGAGTGACAGATGTTCTGATAGATGAATGCCCGATATAATTAGGGATAAACAGCAAGACCTTGTCGAATACGTTTCAATACATTTTTATCCTTCCACCGGCTAGTACCATTATCCTTCCCCTTGATCGAACGTAGGGGCGCAGAGAGAGAGAAAAAGGGGTAAAAGACCCCCGGGGCTTCAGCATAGAAGTTGAAAATATCAAGAGGTTGTTTCGTGTGCTCCTGGACTCACTCGACAATGGGACGAGAACAGCTCTAGGGGTTGATTTTTCACACTTCGTCCTCTCTACCTCTCGCCCCCTTTGCCGTCCCCGTTCATTGCGCAGACGTCTCCTCCTTGTACGTCGCTAATGACGTGTAAATACGCGGACGATTTGATTTGTCTCTGCTCCGACATTTGTCAAGTCACCATCGGCCATCGTGGCGGAGCCGAGGGAAATATTGTACATTATCATTTGTTTGGCGACTCCATTGTTGGTAGGCACCCGTGGAGCGGCTTTATTATGGATACCCCGTCTGATAAATGGCGTCTAATTTATCAGAAGAAGTAATGTATAGTTTCACGTAACACTCTGTATATTCGGCCCGAACGGAGGGGGACGGTTATGAATAAAATATTCGGTGATGTGTGCGTTGCTAAAAAAAAACAAACGGTACGCGTTGTGAAATCGATTAATGTTCGATGGTAGCTTTTATTTGATTGTTATCGATGCCATCTAGTAATCTGTAATAAAATAAAGGCGAATGAAGAGGGGGAATTTTTGATATTGAGATTTTATAACTTTTTTTTCTTGTTATAACATAAAAGCCGAAAGCATGTTCTTGTACTAGATCCTCCATAGACTCAATAATATATTGGGTTGTGAAGCAACTTGCCTTCAACTTTTCAAAAGTATTCTTGTCAATCACTGAAATCTATTTCTTTTTCTGTACGTTACCCAGAAAATCACAGGATTTATTTATAGCAACAGCTCCCATATAATGAATCGATTTTTATCTTATTTCATAACCAAAATTTTATGGCTCGCCATGTGAACGGTTGCAAACCTCGCTGGGCTGTAGCATTTCCACCGCGTTAGGGCGCCGTAAAGTACGGCCATAAATGCGACCGTAAGAAAAAATGGTCCTCCGCAAACATCGCATAAACAACGTGGCAAACGTTCGGGCGAAGGAGAAGAAGCAGAATCTCTACGGATACAGCGCGGCCATAGATTGTTAGATGGGCGGCGACCCTCTCCTCTCGAAAACGTAAACGTTTCTCATAAGGATAATAAACCGCGGACGGTTAGTCAAACTGGAAAAACTAACCCCCAGACGTCCGGATCGCTCTCCGAGCTATAAACTTATGAAAATGTATTCATAAGAATAAGATCGGGATTAAGATTTCTACCCAGTTGCTCCCGCGAACCAAGGGTCGGGGGTAACTTACCGTTCTGGCCGTTGTAAAGGCTTGGCTTGGAGAGAGAGTCGACCATTAGGAGTCATATGTCAGTGTAAATATTTTCGGGAGGGCACTTATTACCTTGTACACGTTGTTTTCTCACGGACATTAGGGGTGCCGACGTCAGAATTTTATCACTTTGACGTTTATGGCGCTAGAGCCTTTACAAATTCTTCCCCGAATCGCGAAGGGTGCATTTTCGGTACGCATTGTAAACCACTTCAATGGCGGGAAACCCAGATAGTCAACGTTAACCGTTGCAAATTTTGATAGACCGCAAAGAATCCACTCGCAATTTGATGTCCCGTGGAGAAACATATGTACATAATAAGGGTATTGTGTGAAGACAGGAACCTTAAAATATTTTGATACATTGTTAGTTTCAAACCGCAAGAAGAGTTTACAATGTCTCAAAGAACTTATAATTATCGTTAGGGTCTCTTTTTGTAGTTCACCAATTCCAACTCCTCCCTCTCTTTTCGATCTGTTAGTACTCGGGCAGTTCCAATCTGAAGAAATTTTCCAAACCTGCTCTATTTCGGGAATATTCTTTAGACCCGCGTTGTAAATAATTCTAACAAAAATAAAATAAAATGATGAACGTTACAGTTGGAATGAAACGATCTTTCCTTTACTGGCAGTTAAATGTTGATAAACATGGAGTCAATAATTTATTACGCTACCACATAAATTTTTCTGTTGGCAATAAAACTGTACATAAAACACTTTTTTTGCAGTTTCTTCTTGTTAACTTGCGTCCCTTACGTCCCGAGGTGGGGAAGCGAATTTTTTATAGGGGGCAACTCCCCTTTCATCCAGAAACTTTTATTGCCATCTTCGACGTCGCCCATTTTGGTCTCGGCCCGGTGATATCTGTCAAAAGTTTTTTTTCTTTTTCTATCCGCCCGACTGACCTGCCGAAGGCCACTAACCCATTTTGAAGTAATAAATTTGCCGCGCATCAAGCAGATATTCCACGGTTGGCGTCGGACGAGCTCGTAAAACTTTTCGACAAACACGCCATCATCTATGTATTTGGACCGGGGTCGGACACCGGCTTTTAAGACTTTCACGGGCGGAGAGTGATAATCGTTAGTGGAGGGTACAGATTTTCGTGTGCCTCTAGCCAGTTTCATAAGTAGTCCTTAAGGAAGAAGAAAACAAATTCTTTTCACATTTTTAGCACTTCGTCAAAAAATTGGTAGTCACCAGGCGAGTATTTTTTTCTTGGATGACGGTATAATTCAGGATCGGCCCTTCCAGAACAAATCCATCAATTAAGTATTACTGTTGCAAACCCCTTCGTATTCCCATATGGCGCGTTCGCAGCTAAGCCTCCATTCAAAGTTTTTTCGACATAATCTGCGTTCGCCGGCCTGACCTCGGGGGGCGAACCCCTCGCGGCGAAGGGCCACTCGTAAAAATACAAAAACGTCCACCCTTCGTGTCCCGGTAAAAAAGCGAAGCTTAATATGTGCACATTAAAATAAACCGTTGCGCTGGTCATCTGGCGCTTGTAAATTCATTCCTGTTTCCCCCAGGCCGCTTTTAACAACATACATTTTATGGGGGTCATAACGAAAAGGGGGGTTTTCTGATCGCTTAAACAGATTACAGCTTTGTAGAAAATTTTCAGGTTGCGGTTTTATGTAAAAAATAATAAGTTGGCCAATCGACTTTTTGCAACTCGTTTTGGAGCTTGGAGGAATTTCACTTTGATAGAAAATGATCATTTTAAGATCAAGGCGGCTTAAAAGCTACTGATCCAATATGGCGAAAAAGCTCATTTAGGAAAGCATATCTATCATTACTGAACAATGCAGTTAGTGGACTTGCTGTTTCATTTACGATTATATTAGCTCTATATGCATACAAACCCCCCATAATTACATGATTGATGGCGTACTTCAGCAAAGAACGTCGTGTCTCACGTTTCACTGAAAATACACCACCTGGTTGGAAATTGGAATTTTAATTATTCAAATTTGCATACGCGCGACGGTCGCTTTTTCAATATTCCACGAATGTGCAGTCTTTTAACATTGATCACGCACATTAGTCACCCCAAGGATTCTGGTGAGTAATATTCGTTGCGACGTTTTCTCCATTATGCCATTCCACTCGTACCAAGTCGTAACTATTTTAACTACCAAAACGTAAATGGAGGAATAGAGTATCTTCATCGATAAGCGAAAATGCATGCATACAATGTGTCACGAAATAACTATTCAACCTATATAGATGCAACTAGAGAAAATACAGAGTGTTAAATTAATTTTTTTATTAATTTATTTTCAGGAAAAATATCCAAGAATATTGTTGGTCAAAATTAGATACTCGATATTTCAATAGACCTCTACTTCTACAAATTTGTTTCAAATATTTATTTACATCTTGGATTTGGGATTTACATTCGAATATTCCAAGAAGTGGTTCATTGCCTGATCTGAAAATTAGTCTAAAAATGTATTTTCTTACATTTTACGTTGTTATACTATCTATCTAATGTTTGTGAACAAAATATTATTTACGGTTGAAGTCACCTTCAGCTACTTAAATTAATTCAGTTTGCGAAATTTCTTGCCCTAAAAAATTAAAACAAGGTTTTTGTAGTTTCAGTCATTATTATTTGTTTTTAACCAATGCCCACTATGTCAAATAAGATTAAAAAATAATCTGGATACGTTGTAAGAAGCGCTTAAATGTGAAATATCTCTGAAATAGTTGACTTCGGCGATATTTACAAGGTTTATCATTTTTATGTAGAAAAGGTAGGAGAATACGGTATTTTAGCCCAAAGTTAGATAAAGTCACGAAATCAAAAAAGGTCTTAACATTCTAAAGACAAGTCAAGTAGGGTAGATCACGTTCCCTTTGGTATTATGACAAAAGTAAAGACATTATAATTTTTCATCAAAAGAACTCCTCGCTTACCACTTTTCGTATCGATGGTGGTGACCTTGGAAATTATTGAAGAAAATTAAAAATTAAATATTGACTTTAATACCCTCTGTGTCATATCAACTTTTGGACTAAGATAAGTTTGGTTAAATCGGAATATTTTGGTGTGAGGAATCAACCCACCGTTGCTCTGTGACACATTAGATAATTTGTACATTTGTTACGGACATTACCTAACCCCAGTTCCTCAAAAGCTTCCTCTGCTGTTTATATGGTGTCCCCAGAAAAATTAAATATCTTGGAAAACGAATGGTAAAAAATTGGATTTTCACCATTGGGATAAGTAAATAAAACAAAATCTAGACGAATTATGGTATTCTAAGATTAATGGTACCATTTTGGGCCTTTGTTCTGTCCGTCCGTCAAATAAAAGCTGTCGTTTCAAATAAAAGCTACATAGTTTCAGTTTTTCTCTCTTTATTATATTTATATTTCATGTTATTAATAAGGCTAAATAAATATATTTTTGCTTAATATAGAGGTTAGTGTATACTTATAGTTGATTTCAACGAAAAGTGTTTCAAAAAACCTACGATGCCATTTAAAAAAGGTCCCGATGACGTCACAGCTCTGACGTAGGTGACGAAAAAAATTTATAACTTATACCAAAAAAATGTCTAGTTTTAAAACAAAGTTGGCACGCCCAAGGGTTTTTTGACATTTTTTGTCATAACCACTTTACTCATTTTATTCACGTTAACCTGGGACACAAGTTTAGAACTTATTTTTTGCAATTTAAAAAAAATACATTTGAAACAATGAAACTTTTTTCCCTAAAATAAATAGAAATAGGAAAAGTGTTGCTAACAGATGGACATACAGATAGACAGATGGCTGGCAAGATTTATTATGTGGTTTTCAAAATGCATCAAATAACATTCAAGACGTTTAAAAATTGTTTTAAGCTCTTGGTATCTGTTAACTGGATTTTTCGGAGGGCATTCAGGAATAAAGGAAGGTCTGAAAAAGGATTTGAATTACATAGGAATTCTAGGTATTTGAAATAAATTTTTCGTTTACCTGTAATTTCTGTAGAGATTGCAGTTCTTTAGTGAATAAAAGAGCCTTAGCTATTAATCCAATAACTGTGAGGGTCCGGTAATCACATACTTAGTTTTGCACGGTCCCTTTTATAATGTCCGATGTTTTATTCTTCAATTTTTCCACTGGTATTTGCCTGTAAGGATAGAGCCGAGGTCTGTAGGTACTTCCAACCTGCCGGGCACTCATTCGGAGAGTCCGGTACCAAAGGGAGGAAAACTTAACCTAAAACCCGGGGTGGTAAATACTTATAAGCAGTTTCGCTATTTGCGGTTATTTTAAGTACCTTTCAACCCTTTTTATGCTGATCCTGTCCGAAGATAACCGCACGTGGTGGCATAAAAGTGTTTTTTTTGTGTTTTATCAGCGGTAAACTGATTAGATAGATCGAACGATAGCTCGGTCTACCAGGTATTAATAGTTTAATACACCACATTTTCGTCATTTTCGTCGACGAAAAGATTTTTCGAGCTAATTGGCTCATCTTCAGGGACGCTGCCAATGCTATTAAATAACATTAAGCCAGTTTATTATGATGTACAAGATGTTATTTCTAAATTATATTAGTAACATATCTCACATTTTTTGATGTACTTGGTCGACATTGTAAACTTTTAACAACTGATGTTGTTTTTGCTAGCATTGATTTGGTGTAAAGTTCCTTTTTGTTTTACTTCGTATACGTATCTACAATATGAATTATCTTGTCCAGTATTCCATTTTGAAGTATATTTTATTTATACTTTTGTTCTCGTGATAGCTGTTTCGATATTACCTACACACTTACCCGTTCTTTATATGTATATTGCAGAAATTTATGTTCGATGCCTTTCTATTGTGTTCTTCTTCCTTGTGTATCTTCATCTATCTCTTATTATCCTATCTATCTGTTTTTGTTCGTATCAACATTGTATTATCATTTTAATTGTTATTTGAAATTTCTTCCTTAACGTTGTGTCGACATTTTATGTTTTTCTGTAGTGTTACAAATCACGATACATATAGGGGATGTTTCGTGATTTGGTTTTTGGCGGTTAACTTTATGAATATAAATTGTTTATATGTTTTTAGTTCATGTGTTTTGCGTTTTTATTTTGATCAAAACATTGTTGTGAATATGTAAGGAAATACCTACCGAATGCCCATTAATGTTGTGTTCGTGTTCTTTAATTCTTGTTCTCAACTTTCTGCCAGTCTCTCCTATGTATGTGGCTCCCACATTTCATATTCCAATGAATATACTCCTATATTTTTTTTCAGTGTGTAACTTTTTTATCTTTATCTTTTTTGTTAATTAGTATATTACTATTTGAGGTTTTTTGAAATTAAGTGTTATATGCATCATATTTGTTTAGTAATGTTTGTAATCTACGTGAGACATATTCTTTAAATGTAAACTTTCTGAATTTTTGTCTATATATTCTGAGTTATATTTTGTTGTATGGTTAGCGTTGTATTGTTAATTATTTTCTATTTCTTACTTATACGGTGTAGTATCTTTGCGTTTTTATTTTGATCAAAACATTGGTGTGAATATGTAAGGAAATACCTGCCGAATGCTGAATTAATGTCGTGTTTGTGTTCTTTAATTCTCAATTTTCTACCAGTCTCTCCTATGTATGTGGCTCCCACGTTTCACATTCCAATGAATATACTCCATTTTTTATCAGTGTACATCAGCTATATTTTGTGTTAATTGGTATGTGTATAACAAATAGTATTTTTTTGAAAAAAAAGTGTTATATCATATTTGTTCAGCAATGTATTTTTGTCTGTATTGTGATATTTTGTTGTATGGTTGTCGTTGTATTGTTAGTTATGTCGCATTTTCTTTGTCTTTTCTTTTGAATTGTTTCTATTTTAAAATTACTATTGTCTGCAATTTGTAGTTCATTTCTCCATTTATTTCGTCTTTTGAGGTTAACGTGCCAAACATTCAATGTATATGTGAATTAAAGGCTGCCATTTTGACGTCTGTCTGTGTCAGTTTTAGATATAAAATATTGCATAATTAGATATCTCATTAAAAATAGATAACCAACAAATCAATTATAATACGGCCAGTAGGACCAATTATAACCAGAAACTAAAGAAACTACAAAGAGGTATATAATATTTAATTACCTAAAGACAGAACTACATATACCACAAAAACATATATAAAAACAATTTCGAGATCTGCCTATCATATCAAGAAATTACTAAAGAACACATAAAATCACATAATATTACAAGAAATAGTTCGTAATACTGATATAGACATGAAGAACATCACAAAAAAGAACAAAAATAATAAAAATAAGGAACTGTATAAAAGAATGGAGGAACAAGAGATAATGAAAAAACTACAACTGTTACAGATGTATCCTCAATTCCACCCAAGATTCTCTAACATCTCTGACATGAAAGTGAACAAAGAAGAAGAGAAAATGCTTAACGAAGGCCCCAAATATGCAATAAAAGTAGAAACACCCAACGTAACTACCATAACAATAGTAGCAGAAGCTGCGATCAAAAACTATACAGAAGAAAAGAAAATAATAGCGGAGATATTGGAGCTTATGAAAAAGGATGAAAGAAGAAAAGCAGCAAAAGACGAACGAAAAAGAGCGAACTTTCAACAGAAAAAATGATAGGTAACATGGCTCAAATCATTATCCAAAAAAATCAAAATAATGATGTTGGAGTAAAAGCAGATAAAAACGAAAGACTAGTATTATTAAATAAAAAAGATTATATTGACAGACCTGAATCATTTATGACACAAAACAATTATAATACGACTAGAAAACCCTTGTAAATGCGTATCATAATAAAACCAAGAAAATCATAAAATCAACAATGACACTTTGCAACAATTTAACATAAAATATTGTACCATGAACCCAAAAATACCTACATTACATGCACAACCTAAACTATATAAAAAGAACATAGCAATAACACCAATCATAAATGCTATAGATCACTTCAGTAGAATTAAATACCAACAAGTTTCTCTTAAGGAAACGTGAAATAAAAAATAGAAAGCATTCTCTCAGAGAATATCTGCAAGCTTAACTTAAATTAACGTAAACGTAACGAATTATAAATAATCTGAATAGCGGTAGTAGAATTAAACAATAAGTACTAACTCTTACGGTAAACATAAAATCTTACAAAACATGCACGTAGCGAAATATAATTAATACTAAACGGTGGTAATAAAAATAAACAGCAAATACCATCTCTACTGGTGAACATGAAAGTTTAACTTAACGTAACTTAACATAAGTTATTTCCAGTGTGGGTTTTACTCACAATAATCTTTCTTTTCCCCCCCATCCAATTTAGCCAGTTAAAAATCCATATGCATGATAATTACCAGAACCACACACGCATCACATGTACATAAAAAATAATTAATAATAATCTACCAAAAATTATGATAAATATAACTTGGCTAAATTACTACTTCACCTGTAAGCAGATTTATAATATATAATGTTAAAATGTTAAAATTATTATAGGTATGTTAATTTTTATTTGATTTTCCACAAACTACATAGTCAGTTAGTTGTTATGTTCTACAAAAAAAAACGAAAGTTCTATATAATTTTTTAAATGCGCCATTTTGGTGGCAAGGAAGTACTCATAGAGTAATTGGTCAACGTGTGTACGATAACTGCGATAATTAATTACATATTGGAGCCAATTAATTGTAAATTAAATTAATTGAAAAAAATCAATTAATTATTATTGTAACTATATACCCGATGATACTAACTATTACCGGATCTGTTCGGTGGAGTTACAATAAAATTCGTAGGTACCATAAAAGCTACGTTGAAATTGAGAGTTTCATCTTCGATATTTCTTAAATAACCTTCATAAACTCCACTAGAATAAATTAATTAAATGCTCTGAATTGTTTCATGGCAAAATATTTTAACCTTAATAAATATGAACAAGGTCTTAATTTGTAGCTAAGTATAAATACTTGAAGCTATGACAGGCTTACCAATTATAATTAAAACGGAGAATTATGGTCATTCGTTCGGATCTCTCGTATCTATTCTGTCGTCCCACAATGTATTTCTAAATTTACTGCCCTAATTAATAAAAATTCCCTCTCCACGTTCGCTGTTCTCTGATCTTTGCCGACCGTCCATTTCCAAAGCGACCCGCGCATTCCGCGCTGCTGATCGAATGTTTGAGATTGTAATTCTCGATTCTTATTTTATTTGTCGTTGACAACTTTTAAACTAAATACCTAAAGAAAAACGTCAATGTCAAGGCTGAGTTTTAAAAGCACTACAATAGTAATACTTTTCCATCTATCTTGCAACTGTATTTCTGCAAGTTACGATTGTTATTACTGCGACGATGCCATCGGGCTTGCAAAGTGCATCATGCCGTACGCGAAGACTTGTTATTTCAGGAATTTTAAGCATTCTTCAAAACAATGTGTCATAATTAGTCGTCAAGAGAGGTATATATTTGACTGTGCCTGGTTCGACTGTATGAACAACGTCTCTCATCCCGATATTGGTACTGTTGTTGGATGCTGCAGCGGCAAATTATGTAATGATCTATTGTATTTACACAATACAATGAATGAAATTCAGGAAGCAAATGGGAGTTTAGGCCATCGCTCCAAAATTAACTACAGCAGCTTGTGTCTTGCCTACTTTCTGAAGATGGTGTCAATTGGAACTGACGTATATTGACAAACATGTCATGGCAGTAACCAAATTAAAACCAATCGTATTAGCTTTATTATGCATGGTTTATCTTTCCTCGCCGAAAAGATTTGAATGTTATTCCTGTAATGATGCACTCGGCATTGTAAAATGCGTAATGCCCTTCGCAAAGACTTGCCAAACTGGTAACTCATCCAATTTTTGTGTCACCCTTTTCTCGAAAACCACATTCAGATACATATTCGATTGTGCTTGGTTCGATTGTATGGAGAACGATATGTTGGAAGAAATAGGCGAAGTGATCATATGCTGTAATTTTACACTGTGTAACTCTTTGTTAAGTTTGAACGAGAAAATGAATAGTGATAGTGACAGTTACTTTATATCGAATTTATTGTTGTCGGCAATGTTGTTAATTGTACTGTGTTTAATACATAAACTAATAACCAATTGGACTAGTATTTGAAATTAAAACTCACACCGAAGAAGTTAATTTTGAGAAATCAAAAGTTATTGTGTTCTTATTAGATTTAAATCATTTTCCACTGCCCCCAATCTTTTTTAATTGACCACCAACTTAAATGAATTTCTTGAAAGGAAACATATAGACAATTCAATTCCGGTTATCTTACAAATAAATCTGTGACCCAATTCCGTTCGACTCCAACGGGAACTAATCAAAGTTTAAAACTCTCTCGCACCCTCGCCCCAACGTACATTACGAGCAAGTATTATACTAATACGCCCCTAATTCTATTAAACACGCACGTCGTTCCCATGTCCGCACAATTCCCAGATGGCAGCAGCTACGTAACTACGCCGGCCGTAGATTAAAAAGCGTTCTCCCCTACCCCGAGGACGCTGTAGCTATTTTTACGAGGCCCTTAAATTCCGGGAGCGGGACCGGGATCCCGGGACCGCGGCGACGGTGGCGCAAAGAGGAACGCGGCCCGGCGCTGCCTTACAACAACACTCTCCAAATTAGATTTCCGTTATCTGTGTCGGGGTTGTCTGTTTATCTCCGGGCCGCGCCGGTCCTGCGGCGACCATCCGGAATTTATCCGCGCAACTTTCTTTTACGAGTTCGTAAGGTGTAGTGGTGGCGGCCTCGTCTCCCACTCCGGATAAAGGTAGTTGTGCGCTATCTGCACTCGCCCAAAAGTTAATTATAACGGAACACTTATTGTGCGCGGGCAGGGCGTTTATTTTTGTCCGAAATGTAGTGAAACTACAGCAGAAATGGTCGACTAGTTCGGCGTCAAATTCGCTTACGTTCGAGAAAAAACTTCAAAGTTTTTGTGTCACGTCTTCAAAGTGCAGTAGGTTTGTGGTTAAATTCACAAGTTACGAGCTATGTATAGCGTATCTATTTAAAATGGAAATCGTACTGATGTCATAAAAGCGATGATCACACTTCAACCTACCATCAGTGAAGCAGAAGGCTCTGCAGATTTTATATACCAAAGACATTTCCCAACTTTTAAGACACATAACATTTATCTTACTAAATCCAAGACGAATAATATTCTGCCAATGGTGATTCCCCTACATGATACCGTATGATTAGGAACATAAGCCCTCTTTTGCTATTTGTAATAAATTCTGATTATAAAAAAATATTTGCTTTAATAAAAGTTAAAAAAATGTATCCTATTTCTACAACGTTTCGCTATTCTTTTCACCCATTCGATATTATTATCATACAACAATTTTCCAATTTGCGTGTCTCTGAGCTGACCAATTCTTTCATCCGTTGGTTTAAATATATGCAGTGAATGGAGCTATATCATCTGCAGAATATTTATAAGACTCTTGTTTTGAAGGATCATAACTGGTTCAAACCGCAATCCATGTACCGGGTGTCCCATTTCCGATGGTTTTAAATGGGAGTCGTGTTTTGGAGCTAGATAGCTCAAATCTGATATCGGTGTCTGAAGCTCTTTTTTGAAGCTGAATTCATTGGCGAAAACCGCATGTCGATATCTCTAACCGTTATCAAGATATCCATGAAAATTGAAATTTTGCCAATTTCTTGAATGACAAAACATTCTTAAGATACTTTTTATAGAATAT
>JAWQRJ010001800.1:0-14893 GCA_033557515.1 Diorygopyx duplodentatus | reverse complement strand
TATTTACCACATTTCGATAACAGTTTTCATTTTCAAAATGCAAGAGAATAAAACAAAATTCCCTCAATTTGCAACCCTTATTACCCGCCCCAGGGGCTTTTAGGGCACGTATAAAAATATAAGTAAACCTTATTTTTATCCATTCTATCGCTGTACCAAATTGCATCGAAATCGGTGTGTGACACTTGTGACACTTCCCTTGTTAGTCGTCCCCTAATTTGTTGGCGTATTTTATTTCTCAAGTTATGTTCCTTTACAGAAGAAGTATGCAAAAATAATATATAGTAGATATATTATGAAAGAAATTTTATGTAATATATAAAAGAATAAAACATTTTCTATCTTCCAGTGCTGTAGATAAAACAACATCCAAATTATGTATATATTAATTATTTTTGCAAACCTCTTAAGAATTATGTATATTGTATAATTTTTGTTCAGTTACAATGCACCTTAGTTATAACCTGTGTTTGTGGATTAAAAAATCTATCCACCTTACAAGACAAGTTAGCTACACAAACTAAAGTGTTACATCCAAGGTGGATTGAAGAAATGTTCCATTTTTTGCAGGTATATATTTTTACAGGTTTACACATATGCAACGAATTGCAAAGGTTAATGTTACGTGATGACGTGATAGACAAACTGCTAAAGGCAAAGATCTCATGATCCTTGTGGTACTGGTGTATAAACATTATCATATCTCTATCTGTGGCAATAGAAGTAATTTTAAATAAATTTTAATTCAAGAACAAGATTATAAATTATTGTAGAACAGAACGTATTTTTAAAAGATTTGAGTTAAGTTGGCACTTTTCATTGTTTATTTTTATTTTGCCTAACTTCTTTCCCTTATTAACAAGGGAAAGTATCAGGAGATGAAAAGTAAATATTGGAAAATACTAACTTAATTTTATTTATAAATTAAACACGAATCAGTCAAATGCAGATGCTCTTCACATCAAATAAACTTTGCAATTTATATGGCATATATCAAGTGATAACTACTAGTTTTCCTCAACATGCGGATCTCACATATTTGAAAAGTTACAGTTTGGGTTAAATGGGAAAAAACTTGCTTAGTTTTGGTAGTAGAGTCATGGTGATACCAATATATTAGTATCTTATTTGGATTTTTATACAAGTATAAGCGAAAAAACTGAAAATATCAACTTTCGTTTTTTATTCGTATTTTTTTATTTGAAATATAATCTTATTTGTAACAATAATACGCTTTAGAGATCACTTTAGATGCTATTGCTTTATGTGTTAAAATATCTATGACGTTTCGAGCTTCTCAGGCCATCATCAGATTTATTATTGTGGGCACAAAAGTGTAATAAAAAAACAAACAATATTTTTATTTAACACCAAAAACAACTCAGTATGGCATACAATGTGTACAAATGAATTCTTTACTCCTATTTTTGACTAAGTTGACATTTCTGAAATAGCTCTATATTTGGAACACTTTATTTAATTTTTAAAACCTTTTATAATAATTTGCAATCGATTTTTGTATTCCGTTCAAACGCACATTTTCAAACGCCTTCTTATAGCTCTACATTTCCTTATAAGTCATTGCCGAAAATCTTTAATTGTTGCAGATTATGTTTAGTAAATAATAGATTTTAAGTAGCTTCAAAAAAAAATCCTCTTCTTCGAAACCACTGCTCAGGAAACCTATCGTTTGAGAATATAGTGTGAAGGTGCCTCATCTTGTTGGAAATGAATAAGGTTTTTAAACATTTTTTTTAACAATGTCATCCTTTCCAGCAGTGTAACCATCTATCGCACCTTTTTGTTGTATTAAGTGCTACGCCTGGGATCTCATGAGGGATCTCATCCTCAGTATTTGTATGTTCACTTCTCTTTTGATATATTTCTTCATTAGTTGGAGTGTTCGTTCCATGATAGGTGTTATTTTTGTTGTTTGATATAGTAAGATATTTGGTGGATTGGGCAGATGATTTTGTGGACGCCTTAGTTCAGTGAGTTTTCTTAAAGTAGTTGTTTCGGCAACCAAAATGGAGATGGGCATATTCAAGTATAGGTCGACATATCGTTGTATAAATTATTGTGAATGTATTTAGTTTATTCCGTTTTCCTTGTATCTCAGAGCCCTAAAGTAATTTGCTGTTTTTACTATTTTCTTCTTGAAGTTAAGAACATACTGTTTTATATTTAACTTATTATC
The DNA here is from genome assembly GCA_033557515.1 of Diorygopyx duplodentatus. Taxonomy (NCBI): domain Eukaryota; kingdom Metazoa; phylum Arthropoda; class Insecta; order Coleoptera; family Scarabaeidae; genus Diorygopyx; species Diorygopyx duplodentatus. The sequence goes on along the minus strand of JAWQRJ010001800.1, from coordinate 12,696 downwards.
TAGAGCAGCAGCTAGATATTCTACTTCTGTCACTGGTGCAATTAGTGCATTGAATATTCTTATTTTCAGAGAATCAACTCTGATCTTATGATGAAAAATCAGAAAGTTTCATTTCGGGGAATTTATTTCGGTTTTCCAAGATTTGAACCATTTCTCAATGCTGTTGATCAATTGTTCTAGCTTTTCGGCTGTATGTTTGAGGTTTCTTTCATGCACCATTAGAGCTATATTATCTGCGAACTGTAGTACATATTGTGTTTTATACCACTGGTACATTTTTGATAATATCGTAACAATATATATTGTAGAAATGTGGAGATAATGGAGAGCCTTGGGAAACTCCTCGTTTTGGGATAAAACCCCCTGAAATCACGCCGTTTATCTTCACATATAATAATCGGTTTTGCAGACAGTTTTTGATTAAACAGATTAGTTGTTTTGGAATTCCAATTTTTAGAGTTTATTTAACAAACATCTGTGCTATACACTGTCAAAAGTCTTTTTAATATCCAAATACAGTGCTGCCAGTTTACCATTTATTCTCTTTATCTTCTTTACGTCAGATCTGTTGGAACTGTGGATCTTCCTTCTCTAAACCCAAATTGAAGCTCTGGAATTTTGTTTCTGGAGTAAATTTCAATTTTTCTTATTATTATGCTTTCGATTATTTTTCCTAGCCCCGGTAGCAGTGTTATTGCTCTATAGTTTTCAAGTTTTGAGTGGAAAAAGGGATTAATATTATCAGTGTTTGGTTTAGGTACAGAACATATTAATCCCTTTTTCCACTCTGAAGGAAAGATGATGACTGCTTGAGACATCATTTCATGATTTCTATTATATGTTCATGAACTTCAGTAGACAGCTCTGTTAATACTCTTCTTGAATTGTTCTATCCCTGGCGAAGTCGACTTTATGAAGGATTTCTGTATAATCTTCGAATTCAATATCTGTATCATATTGACTTCCCTCGTCCGAAGTTTCAAAGTATGTACCATACCATTCTTAATAACTTTCCTTTTGATTCATTTATTTTATAACATGCTCTCAACAACATTTCTTCCCTATATTCTTTTACAATATTTTGAGTGTCTTTATTAAGTTTATTAATGTGTGTTTCCAACAGTGGATGGTTTATTTGTTTGTCTTGAAATACTTTGCTTCCAGAAACTGTGTTCAATATTATTAAGTTTCAAATGATTACTGATAACGACATCTGCGATATCAGATTTAACTTGCCCAATCACCACCGAGTAAGAGGACGGCGGGATTTCGTTGGCTAGAGGACTTGAATTTTGAGATGGATCTTTAAATGAGCTATCACCCCTTTTCTAATAAATTTCTCTAGTGTTAGTCATCTTTAAAATTACATCCCTAGAATTTTTGAAGTGGTTCTCCTATATTTGGCACAATTCAATTCTATTTCAATCTTTTTCAGTTTCTATATACAAATAATTTTTAAGTTTTATTTAGAACTTGTTTCATTTTTATAGAGCAGTTCCTTGTAGTTTTTATTATGTTGCATCTCTTTTCTTGATCCAGCCATTTGGCTTATTTGTGTCAAAATTCCTATTCATTTTGTGAATATTGTATTGAATTCTTCTCTTTTCTTCCCCTTTTGTGAAATTTCACCACATTTCATTTAAAAAAATTATTCAAAAGCAAAGTGATTGAAATTTCGTTAATAAGCCGTTAATCAATCAGACTCACCAACCAAGTTAATCTTGGGATAAACACTAACAGCTTGTTAAACGTATGTGTGGTCAATACCTTTAACAGGCTGTTAGTGTTTATCCCAAGATTAAGTTGTTGGTGAATACGACTGTTAGAATATTCAAAGTAGAAAATTTAAATTCTGTTGATGCAATCTTATTGATTATCGGCTTGTTAATGATCTATCAAATATGAGAGCTATGCTTTATGTAACCGGGCATAAGTCAAGTAAAAAGTACCTACATGAAAGCCTACCTCATTTTAAGGCATATGCAAAAACTTAAATAAGTTTTTAATAGATAGCAAAACATTATAACTACATCATCTACTATTAACAACATAAATATTTGCAATATTGTAACTGCAGTAGAGTCTCACTTATCCGACATTTGTTTCACTCGACCCCCCAAAAAAAAACACAACACGCATAAATTCGCAGACTCCTGATTGTACCGCAGCCACACTCAGTTGCAGTTTGTTATTTTATGCGGATCGGTTTACTGTGCGTTACTGAAATTTATGCGAGTGTGGCAACGAAAAGAAAGAAAGTTGACAAGAAAGAAAGAAACAATTGTTGTATCAATGTAAGAAAAACTTGAGGCAATGAAGAGACGTCTAGTCTCTTGATTGCCTCAAGGGAGAGACGATGCAGAAGGTAGCTGATGACTATAGTGTCAGGCGGGTAACAGTAGGAGACTGGAAAAGGAAATGATTGGAAATATAAAAATGGTGTTCCTCGGGAGTTACAGAGGGTGCACTAAAAGAGAGAAAAACGATAAAAAAGTGTGACTATGAAAAAGTTAGCAAGGCTTTGTACGTTTGGTTTATTCAGTTCAGAGACAAAGGAAGGTAAAATAGACCCTGAAATACACACATTTCAGGCTCTGTTTTACAGCAAAAGGCGTTGCATTTTCGAAATGAATATAACGAAGACGCAGATTTTACAGCAAACGTTCATTGGCTCGACATATGGAAGAAACGTTATTCAATACATCAGTTAAGTGTTTGTGGTGAGAAACTGTCATCAAATTCCCAAGAGATGGGGGCTTTCAAGAAAAAATTTCGAAACTTTATTAAAACTGAAAGACTATCGGGTAATCAAATTTTGAATTGCGATTAGTCAGGCGTTAATTACAAAATGCTACCAAGTAAGAGTCTTGCAGTCAGAAATGAAGCAGCAACCCCTGGCTATAGTAAAGAAAGATTGACCATTTTAGAGTGTAGCAAACTGCAAAATTTCGGAAAGTGCAGTTCCTGTAAAATATTACAATCAAAAAAGTGGGTGGATGAGCAGTGAAGATTCGCTTTTTAAGGAATTCGTTCCTTGCACTGAGAAATCTTTGAAAGGAAAGTGACCTTCCCAGAAAATTAGTTTTGTTGCTAGACCATTGTCTATGTCGTAGACCATGGTGCGATGGGGCATTCCCCATGGCCCACCGATGGATCACGGCGTTTTGGATATGCTACAAAGGAACTATCCCACGAAGCTACTATTGACAATGATAAAAGAAATTGAAGAAAGGCAAAAGGAAATTTAGATGTTGCTTATTTGGTTGCTAGAGCCTGGCCTAATATAAGGGCTACAACAATTGCCAAATCATGGAAGAAGCTGTCAGGCGAAGATGATGATGAAATTATAGAAACAGAAAGCACAGATAAAATCGAAGAAAACATTCTACCCTTACTCCAACGAATCCCTGGGTGTGAGGATGCATCTTCGCAAGAAGTTGAAAGCTGTATGAAGGAAGACAACCAGTACGAAATAACGGATGAAGAGTTGTCGCTCTTGTCAATAGGGATAGCAACGAAATTGATGATCAAGCCTCAACTGTTGACCCTCGAAGAATCTCGCATAACGATGGAGTTAACGCTCTAGAAACCACCATGAAATTCGTTGAGCAACAAGAAGAAGCTAAGAGATAGGCATAATATTACTAAAGACGGTGAGACTTTGCAGCGAAGAAATGACAATTGTTGGGAAAGTAGAGAAGGATTACAATTTTTTTTTTTCATAATCTCAGGTATTTTTTTCAGTTGATTTGTTGTAAAACGTGATGTGTGACATTAATTAAACGATAGTTCGTAGAGTTATATTATATAATAATATAGGTAGTTTGACATTTAATAGGCAGAGGTAAATTTAACATAAACAAAAGGGTATGTCATCAGCACACATTGTGTCCGTATGAAAAATAAACCTGATGATGGTTCTGAAGGATCAAAACGTTGTAGAGATTTTAAAACATTATAAGGTTAAAGAGGACCAAACAAAAGGATATTTTCGTAGAAATAAACTTAGATTTCAAATAAAGGAAGGCAAAGAAAAAGGAAAATAAATTTTCAATATTTTCAATTAACATATTAAAATTTTAATTTCTCGGTGTCTGTACTACCAATATTTTCTCCCATTTAAGCCACACTTCATACACAGATATCTCTACTTATAAAGAAACGATAAAAAGGGCCCAGCAGAAACACAGCTTTTGGGTCTTTTCTACTCAACCAATGCACATATTTTCCTGAATACATTTGAAGAGTACACAGAAAAAGACGGAACGTCACCAAAAAGGTTCAGAAAATCATTTCTACACATTTTGTAGTGCAGTAGTGTTCACTCAATTCATAAAAGACAATCAAAGAAGAAAATTAACATATTAGTTTCAATAATGCGCGTCCGTGACATTCCTCCTTCTTTCTAAGTGCTCTTCATTTTTTTACAACTCATAACATGTACACATATTTTTTCTTTCACTAAACAACTACTACAGCAACATCTAAAGTAATAACTACAAACTAACCGCATGAATTGCTTATTTCCATTTTAACTCATACTCTCCATTTTTCTTTCTTTTTCCTCTCTGCTGGGAACCAAAATTTAGGGGGAAATGATCGATCGTATTGAGTACCATGTAGAGCACGCAGTGGACTATGTACAAACGGCCACACAGGACACCAAAAAGGCACTCAAGTATCAAAGCAAAGCCAGACGGGTGAGCAATTCCATAGTTTTTAGATGAGAGCAGTGTTTTCTGCCTTTTAATTGTTATTTTATTTCTTCCGCCACTACGTTTCCCCTCCCGTATCGTCCCTTCAAACCCAAAAAAAAAACACGATTTTAATTATTTTACTTTTAACTATATATACTGTGTTGCTTTCTCGATGTCGCATATGCTCTTTAAATGTCTTCTTTCCTATTTATATTTATGGTGTGTGTAACGGTCATAACTAACTCTACTATGTAATTAAATTGGTGTATACACTTGACTAAAATTGGTGTTTCGAAATACTGTCTCGCTGTCAAATATGCTATGTGTGTACCATTATCTCTTACTATCATTACATCTTACCCCCATTACGACCCATTCCCTTGCCATACCACGTCCCTATATCCTTCAAAATAGGGAGAACTGGTTGACAGCGTGGAGTATCATGTCGGTCAGGCTCAAGTGCATGTGAATCAGGGACGCACTGAGATGAAGATGGCAGAGAAATATATGAGCAAAGCAAGGAAGGTAAAGATCATAGAAAGAAGAATTTCACCGATTCCTTTTTACCCCAACCCATACAAATCATTCTCTTCACATTCAATTAATCCCAAGAAAAAAGGTGGAAATGTTCGGTATTAAACACTGTAATATTGTTTTCAATTAGGTCATACATTATCTGTTGAAATCTATTTCCTGTTGTAGTAGTAGTTGTTGTTTACACATTTTTTTATAAGGCATTGCTTGCAAGTGTTTATTTTTATTTTAATTATTTGTGCAATTTATAGTAATTAAAAACATTATTATTGCTGTTTAAGGATTTTAGAGCACTATTTCTTCATCAATTAGTTTCATAGAGGAAGATTACTGATTTTGTAAATTAGGAACACTATCGAGCAAATGGTACAAAATGAGATGGTAAAGCTTAAATGGTATGCTAAAAGTTTGATTAGCTAGTCACTTTTTTCTCAATATTAACAAATAGATACTTTGAGAAATTGCATTCCAAACTACTTAATATTCAGCACAATTTGTTTCTAAAATTTCAAAGTATATGTATGTTTGTCATTAAAACAAATTATTATATAAGTATTGTTTACTACTGCACTCCTGCTTATGGTAATTTTTGTATTTTCAACTTCACGTTCTATATTTTTGTTCAGGTGTCAAACTGAATGATGCACTTCAATGGCCTACTGTTTTTTTTCACACTTTATTTCTATTTACGTGTATGCTGCTAAGTGTTTAGTACAACATTTTCCATTTTTAAGTGCTAATTTTTATTTTTATTTCTTTCTTTTTTTCAGAAAAAGATCCTGATAATAATCTGCTTGATAGTGGCTCTCGTCATTTTAATTATTCTGTTAGCTTCATTATTACCAAAGTAGGCCTCCACTTTCTATTCCGTACGTTAAGTTCAAGTGAAACTACTAAAGTATTTGCGACACAAACAAAACCATAACAATAAGAAAACGTTGCCAACAATGTCATTTGTTAGATTTTTGTTTTTTGCAGGATTAAGTTTTAATAAGCTAAAATTGTAAATATGCATATTTGACAGATTCAAATATGCGGATGCTTTAAAATATTTAATTGATTTAATTTATTGATGCACTACATAGTTATTAAGATTCATTTGTAAATTGAGGTTGTTAATAAATAAAAAAACTTATGACATTATAACATAGGACGTTACAACAAAACTTTAGTACTATAGTAAGTGTGATACTCATCAAATTTAATGATGATTTGGTTATTTTATTTTCCATTTAAACCCTAAAAAGTTCAACAACAAACAAGTTCTTAATACTTTATAGTCTATTGAAGTTTGATAGATAATATTAGGGTGTGATAATTTATTCTATTACCTTTATTGACAGAATTGGGTGCATCCCTGCTCATGCAGGTACGGTTTTTTAAATTGTTATGTTAATTGTAAACAATTCAATTAGTGTTTAACCGCTATAAAATAGAAAGATGCAGGGAGAGACTGGTGGGACCGCCAGAAGCTCAAGAAAGGAATAATAGTTGGGAACTGCTCAGGGATGATATATTAACGGCAGTGATAAAGAAGGAAAAGATAAGAATGGCACAGGTAATAATGGGTAAAAACGGATGGTGGGATGAAGAATGCGGGAACAGGGAAACAGAACAATAGAAATACAAAAGGAAAAGGAGTGAATATAAAAGTGTCTGTAAGGGGAAGAAGAGAGAAAAGGCCAAAGAATATGAGGAAAAAATTAAGAATTGGAAGTATGGAAATTGATCAACCCGGAGAGAGAGGCAGAACCACTTTATAAGTGTTCTGAAAGGATCTAAAGAGAAGAAACCAGGAAGTTGTGAAAGACAAATAATGCCTGGATTAAAAATGAAGCCTGGATTAATGGTGCAGAAGAAGTGGTGGAAAGATTGACAAAAAGCATGAACAGAATATGGATGGGAGATAGATTTCCAGGCGACTGTAGAATGGGGCAAACTGGGAGAGAAGATTTGGTCATACGCGGATGCTATAGTTCTCTTGGCAGAAAATCCAGATGAAATTAATGAAATAATGCGAAGATTTGGAAGATACTTGAACCGAAAAAAATGGGAAAAGGGAGAAGAAGGAACATAGAATGGAAATGGGAGAACACGAGCATAAAAGAAGTGAAAGAGTACAAATATTTGGGGTAAACAATGAAGAGAAACGGCAGTGGCGAAGCACGTATTCAGGATAGAATAAAGAAAGGGCTAATGCCTCAAATTTGGGCATAGGTCAAAGAAGATTTCGGAAGAAGAATACTATGATGTTTTAGAGTCTAATAAAAAGTGTGATGATGTGTGGGTTTGGGAAGAGCCGGAAAAAATGGAGAATATACTTAAGATGAATTCTGGGGTTAGACAGGAGTACATCCAAATATATAGTTTTGGAAGAGACCTAACAGAAGGGGATAAGAATAGATGCGGGATGTCGAATTTGAAGAAACGTTGAGGACAGAGGAGAAGAACAAAATACTTACGGCTTGCTGAAAAGACTGAATAAGGGCGTTAAGACAAGGTAGACATAAAAAAGGAGAAAATACTACGAAAGGAATGGGTACAATCCGGATGAAATCGAAAGGAGGAGGGAACAGGTACAGGATATGAGAGTATAACTTGCAGAAAGAGATTGGGATATCTAAAGGCAGGAGCAGGGCTAGAAAATAAGAGAATCAAGATAAACAGTAATTACGAAGTAATAATACGAACCATGCAAGAACCACCATATTTACGAACCAAGGGAAATAGAGGAAACATGAAAATAAAAGAGTAAAAAAAGGTAAAAAATGAAGAAACAAAATGCAGGTTGTCAGAAGGAAGATGAAACTATTGAGCAGACGAGAGATGACAGAGAGTTGATGGATGAGCGGAGGGAGGAGGGGTAAATGAGAGGGGTACGGAGAAGACAGAGGAGGTCTGGAAATTGGATTTGGATAGGAGGTTTTTATAAATTGAATTGTACTGAACTCCTGTCAATGCTGAAAGGCACGAAATATGTATACAGGTGTCCCGTTAGTAGTGGTCCAGACTAAAACGGTCGATAAACAAGACCCCACCCTATCTGAATAACCCAACATAGGTTTATTAAAAGTGTCACGGTTTTCGAGATATTCCGAATTTTAGGAATTTTTGAAAAATTAATACCCGTGGCCAGTTTTTTTCACGCCATTTCCTTAAATTAAGGAATTATGCAATTTTTTTATTGATAATTATTTCTGATTAGATGTGCTATGAGATGTGATCACAGTTCTCCAAAACATCGACAGTTTTCCAGGAAAAAAATATCAAACTTTCAATTTCTGACCTGATGAAATTTTTAGAGCTAATGCAGATTTAGGGTCAGAAAAAAATCATTTTTTCTACTAGAAAAGAAAGTGGTACAAAACAGTCCCTTCCACATTAAAGTAGCTATATTTTAATGCGGAAGGGACTATTTAATGAAAATTAATTGACATTTTTTGTCCATAATAACTCCAATAAGTTTCATATTTTTTCCTGGAAAAACTGTCAATGTTTCTGAAAAACTGTGATATACATCTCATAGCATATCTAGTCAGAAATAATTATTAATAAAAAAATTTAAATAATTCGTTAAGGAATATGGCATGAAAAAAATTGATCACGGGTATTATTTTTCCAAAAATTTCAAAAATTCGGAATATCTCGAAAACCGTGACACTTTTACTAAACCTATGTTGGGTTATTCAGATAGGGCGCGGTCTTGTTTAGCGACAGTTTTAGTCTGGACCATAATTCCATCAAAAATACAACGTAATAATACAAGATATGTAAAAAATTAGTCATGATAGATGAGAATAAGTTTAATTTTTTAAACAAAAAATAATTGCGTTAAATTGAAAAAAATTAGTGCCTGGCAGCATCTCTTTTGAAATTGTTCTTCAACTAATTTTTCTATTCGAAAAATAGCAGTAAAGTTATCGTTTTCCGAGTACTCCATGAATCGTCGCAGTATGTGAACGCGTGTTTAGTTTGGGCCACAGTAACACTAGGTGATGGTTCTTGAACATCCACTTCTTCCTCATCATCAGACGGCAGAGAAGAAATTGATTCAACGTCGGACTCTAATTCAGTGAAATCTTCGAAAGTTATGTTTTCGGTAAGATTGAGTGCTTTCGAAATTTTCCCCCATTCTTCCCACTGTTTCATTTTCGGGTTCAGCGCTTGTTTCCTGTTCCTCGTCCGATTCACTTTCATTTTCTACTTCTTTCACAAAGCCAGCTTTTCCAAAACAGTTTACGATAGTCTTCTGTGATCATGTCCCTCCAACCTCGGTCAGCCATCCTCGTACAATCAAAAATGTTTAATGGCGCAATTTGCTCTTTCCTATTAATGGCATCTACGATTAATCTTCGCAACCTCTTTCCTGCACCCAACTTTGAAACTTCTGCTTATCCGTTGATCGAGAGGTTGCAGCTTTGAAGTGGTGTTTGGTGGGAAGGAAACTACTTTTACCGCTTTAATTTCCTGGCCAATGCAGTGAGCCTTACAATTGTCGATGAAAAGAATGATTTTCCTCTTCTTTTTGCACACGTTCTTATTGATTTGCTTCACTCAGGCTGCAAAAAATTCGCCTTTTTTGCTGTTCTGCCTTTTTTTTAACACATTGCCTCCGAGAAGGCAATTCTAATCTTCTTCGCGGCTCCTTTTTCCAGCTCGAAAAATTTCTCAATTTTATTTCTGTCTTTTAATATTGTTGATAAAGTCGATGCTGGAATTTTGAAATCTTTAGCGATTCGTCCTTTTTTTCCACCTTTATCTACAGCCACTAAAATCTCTAGTTTTTTTTGAGAATCTCTACACATTCAACTTTCGTTTAATGCTTACTGTTTTCTTCTTGGAAAGTGATTCTTTGGAATCACTTTCAATTTTTGAGACTAGAACTGGTGATTCACCAACACTGTTCATCACTTTACTCAGGTTTTTCACCGACTGTCTTAACAATAGGAAGTAAATTATGTGTAGTGACAAATGATTGGATCGATGAATTCCCATACAACACAGGAACATCTGTTTTTCGCTTTCATTGTTTGCCATTCAAGTCACCAGATGGACTTCTCATAATCATCCCTGACCACTCAGACAGATAATGAAGGGTGTGATAGATTCTAGGAGATTTTTCCGAAAAAAAATCTTATTATGGACTTAGGAAAAAATTCGACATAACAAGGTTTTAAGCGAAAACTCTTCAACATAAGAATTGCAATTAACATTAGAGGAATACGTAATGTCAAGGGGTAAATATTTTTTCAAGGTTTTCGAGATATCCTGAATGTCAGGACAATTAGAAAATGAACGTGCCAAAGGTCAGTGCTGAAAAATTATATCGTCTGAAGATAATGACCAAAGCACTCACTTCCTCCTACTACAGCTACAATAGTGAAAGAAACAAACGTATATGTAGGCGATTTTCTAATGCAACATAGAAATCTACCCTTGCATTCTCATTTACAAAAACTGTTTACAGTACCTGAGCTGAAAGGATTCATCATTTGCATATGCAATAACTTTCAGCAGTTCCATGATTCTATCAAATGTTCTGAAGAAACCACTTCCAAGTTATTCTAAAATTCTTTCATGCCGATGCAAAAAATCTACCTCAACCCGGACAACCTGGACAACATTACCACACTTTCTTTCTGCCATTGGGTATTGATGTCTATCAAACAAGCATCACCATCGGTGGGGAATCAAATTTCAGATGCTACGTTACTCTGTCGCAAATTATTGTTTTAGCACAGAAGAGTCGAAAATTTGGAAGAATGTCTTGGTGTATACAGTAGCTATCAAATTGTTAAAAATCGGAAATTATCTTCTTCTGGCCCAGAATTTATACGAACTATGAACGTATATCACTGATGCGATTCGTAGAACCAGGAAATTTCTACCCAAGAAACTTATAGAAGCTGCAGGAGAAACGAAATATTTCTATAAAGGCCCTATTCTCAGCATTAGCTTTAGGGAAAAGCAATTGCAATATTCTCTAAGAAACCCAACAAAAAAAAATATATTCTTTGAGAGCAAGCCCTATGTTTCCTTTGAACTTGAATCTGGGAAATTAGTGGCCTCTGAAGAAAAACAACAAACCTGCTGTAGATCAGTCGAACTATTAAAATTACCTGGAAAGAAAGAAAGCGAAAAATGTCTCGATGTGTTCTAAGTGTGAAAAGGGTCTTCATGGTGTATGCTTCCCACATCACAAATGTAATCTTCAAAATGCTATGCCGCAAAATTAAAAGTTTGCTCTCAGTTTCAAAAACAATATCTGTAAGGAATAGAAGAGATATTACTATGGAAACAATTCTCTAAGCAATTTATACAGAGTGACAATTTTAATTAATTATCAGTCCAAATAACTCGACAATATCTGTTTTTGGGAGAACATCACCCCCTGTGCGCCTTTTCGCACCAAAATTATAAAATAGCACTACCCCTCTTGTGATACCTCAAATTAAAGTGCTCAACAGCTACTTTACGTCTATGCAAGAAATATTAAAATCGATAATTTGTTTTCGAATAAAAAGAGTTTAAGTGTTATCATTTTAATCTGCAAATGAAACATCTTTTTTAATTCGTTACAAGCAAATGTTTGAAAATGTTGGAACGGAATTTGAAAATCAACTGTATTACTGGATAACATTTATTTAAATAAGAACTGATTATTCCAGTTTGTATAAAAAAGTTATATAAACAATGTTTCATTTCCAGATTAAAATAATAACACCTAAACCCATTTTATTTGAAAACGAATTGATTGATTTTAGTATTTCTTGCACAGGTGTAAAGTAGCCATTTACGATTTTAATGTTGGGGTGTAATAATTATACTGCGATTCAAAGTCTCCCTTACTATCGTATGAGCTCCTGAAAGCATGTTTTGATACCTTTGTTTGTTTTCCAGTTATTTGGACTGATAATTTTCAAATTGTCACTCTGTATAATACAAACATAAAGTTTGCATTATTTTTATTATTAAATATTTTACTGGAATAAAACTGTATTCCATATCCTCTAAGTTTCAAATAAAACCTATGCACCCAATTCTGAATGGAAAAATTCCAAACCCATCGATTATTATCACATTCCAACAAGAAATAGCAATTTGGTTATTTTAAACAATGAAAACATTTTAACTATGTAAATTCAGTTGTATAATTCCCTAGATTAGAACATTCAGTACACTCAAGTTGTAAATTAGAACATGCAGTACACTGTTGTAAATGCCAACATCAGATACACTTCATAACTCCAGTGTATCTGATGTTGGAATTTAAGCTGATCGTTCACTGCAAGCTAAACTAGGGAGTTTAGCTTGCAGTGAGATTTTAGAGAGTGGGACTTTAGAGTTTTATGGAACAGTCATTTTGCATACAAAATGACTGTTTCATAGCATGGCTTATCTCGCACTGGATGTTCATCAGTCTTAGATTGAATTGAGTTAGTAAGATTAGGTGGTAAAATATCTC
>JAWQRJ010001799.1:0-14895 GCA_033557515.1 Diorygopyx duplodentatus | reverse complement strand
GCATCATCAGTACGTTCTGATGATGCCGTCTGCAATGAGCGGCGAAACGTCAACGGAGAGTTGCTTCACAGACGCGGCGATCACCGGAAAGCCAAAGGATATGTTTGAATTGTTATACAACGAAAACTAAGTAAAATATTTCGAAACGGCTTTCACTACGTGGAAGTCCAATGTTAGTACTATATAAAACAGAGTTTTCGGCTGTCGATTTTTCACGCCATCAGATAGCAATTACGCAAATTATAACACCCTTCACAATTTGCCTTTTTCTTAGTTTATTCTGCAAATTGGATGGGAGAAAATGGCAATTTCAACATTTTAACAATTACGTCGCACAGAAAATTGACCACCCATTCAAGTTCCAGGTTACGTTTTAATGCAAATTTATAAAGCAAGTCTTAGAAGGACAAGATGTTTACCAATATGTTAGATAGTTGGCGCAATTGCTATATAATCATATGCAAATTCGAACGAAAACGAAAACTCTGTTTTATATAGTACTAGCATTGAGCTTTCACGTAGTGAAACCCGTTTCGAAATATTTTACTAATTTTTTGTTTTATAACAATCCAAATATGGTCAATTTAGAAGAAATTCTGGTACACTGTTGGCTTCGCAATTTGTTTCTGGAGTAATTACTGGGAAATCGACCGACGAAAACTCACTTTTAGATGCGGAAAAGGACAAGGTTTTTCGTGGCGCGAGTGGGTTTAATATATCTTTAATTTCAAGAAAGTTATCGCAAAAAAACCTCTTAAGGAGAAACAATGCATAAATTTTATGGCTGGGAGTTTTATGGATATCGTAACGCCGGTTTACGTGATCTAAAAAGATTCAGTACTTCAGAAATGTTATCATGTTGAGCTTCAATATACGTCATTACACGGTATAATAATCGAAAAGCGATTATTATACCGTAAGGCGCTAAGAATCCTACATTATCGATCCGTCAATATCTAGGTCGCTTTATTAAAGCTGCTGAAGTTGAACGTAGAGGTACCCTGTAGTTACGATAGATGTTGCTATTGTTATTATAAACTTAATTATTTTAATTAAAAAAAACGAGCACCTCCGGATTTTTTAATTCTCAATTACTATTAAGATTAACCGCATCCGTTCGATACGTCACAAAACATTTCCTAATAAACTAATCTTATCGAAATCTTATCTTTATTTTTATTGACATGTATAGAATATCCTATAGTTATTAAGTTTAGATAGATTAACAAACAGTCAAAATGAGAGCGTTTTACTTCATTTGCGGAATTTTATACTTTGTCTATATTCTGAAAAGTAAGTAACTCTAATAATATTTCTATGCAACACCGCAAATAACTTTAATGTTGATATTTTAGTTCAGGGGCAGTCTAACGATGACAATGAAGAAACTTCCAGCGTGCTTGACCCAACCTTGTCTTACTGCTTTAGATTCACTTGGTTAGGGCCAAATTACGATAATAGCACCCAGGGGATATATAATACTACATGTTCTGAATGGAGAGAGGAATCTAGAGCCGATGGAGTACCTTGTAGGACACCATTTATTATCACATGTGAGTAGATGATGTAAAATGAATGTGCATTGTTTGATGTAAAATGGTTTCAATTAGCTCCAGAAATGATATCTTTTCTTCTAATTTAGAGAATAAGCTCATTGTGCGAAATTGAGATTCTTTATCAAGTAATTCATTTTAAATGAAACGTTAAAATTCATTGTTAATTTCTTTCCCTTCATCGTCCAAAACTAGTTTTTTGCACCATGTTTTCTTCATGGAGAAACAGAAATATGCTCCATGTAATGTCTGGTTAAATCGTTGACTTCACTTTAAAGTAACTGAAAGATGTTTCTTTCCTTGGAAGTTACTATCCTTTAAATGGTTTTTAAACTGTTCTAGTTGATGGAAGCCCGCCCGACATGCAATACATATGGGATCACTACAAAACGGAGGTCGTATGTAGAAAGGCGAGGGGACAAGTTTGCGCAAAGTACAGCTACAGCTTCAACGAGGCATGTGAGTGTCGCCATTGTGTTAACTGTTTGATCAGTAACCGGCGGTTAATTTTTGTTTGCAGTGTTGAACGTCACCTATATGTGCACCAGGGCCTTTGTAGTCGACGAGGGGGCCGTGACCAAAGGCTGCTACGATCAGAAAATCGACAGCACGAAAGTCGAAGTTTGCCTATGCGACTCCACCCCTGGAGCTTATATGCCCTGCAACACGTGATTGCGGCTGCTCCATGTGGAGATTTAATGTGAATTCTTTCTATGTAAATTAAATGCAATGATCGTAATATTGCAGTAATTTTATACGTTTTCGATTTTACGTATAAACTGTGTATCTTTACTTTACTTTTTTCGTTGCGTTTATTTGAAACCACGGCAAGAAAAACCTTTTCGGGATAAGAAAACCTGTTTAACAAAAGAAAAGCGGCTAGCAGTAAAAGAGCTAGTCAACACGAAACATTTTTGGTGAATACACCAGTTTATTTCAGGCACGTCCAGTAAATCATTATAAAAATCAAAGTAAGTGATAAACTAGTGTTAGTGCAAATATTTAGTGTTGCGTTTACTGTAGTATGTGTCAATGTTCGATACTTCGAATCCGAAGATGCAAACAGCAATGATTCATGAAAATATGGTAAGTTTTGTTCGAGACACCACATTGTTCGTCTATCTTTCAGCATACCATTCATTATATTTTCCTTTGCTAACATGAGTAAATCACTGAAAGTGAAAGAAGATGAAAGTGAAGGTCGGTGGGTCCCCATCATTTTAAATATTCATCTGGAAACAGTCGCTAAGAGGAAACCGAGCAAACATTTAAAAGCTGTGTAAATAATTCATCCGAGAAGGAAATTATAATACGCACGTGAAACTCGGCTTTTTACCGTTCAAAAATCCTCGGCAGCAACGCAAATCGCATTATTTTGTTTTGCCATTCATAGTCGTTCCGTTCATTAAAAAGCAGAGTCCCCTTTTCTGTCTCTTGGGAGTTTTAAAAAATGTAAGCTGGTTGGGAAATGAAGCAAGCCGGAATGTGCATTATCCGAAAAAGCCTGCAATATTGTCAAAGATTTATAAAGCTTTTTTTATTTTTTTAAAAATCAACTTTTAAAAAAAAAAATTTTTAAGTGTTTGTTTTATTGAAACTGTCTAAGCTTTTGATTTCTTTTCAAGATATTCTTCGTTTTAAGAACACTACACTCAAAATTACCCCTTGTCGTAATATTTGTTTGCCAATTCAAAAACTAAAGAAGGTTTTTATCGTTTTAATCAAGATTGTCCAGCTAGAGCACTTTAGATATTAAAAAAGTGTTGCAAAAGGAACAGATATGTTCGAAACACATTGAAGGCTTAAGTTCTTTTTTAAGAAAGGAAGGAGAGTAATGATTTTTTACTAATCAGTATGTTTAGAAGCTAAATTTAGATTTTTAGATTAGTAAAAAATCATTGCACTCCTTCCTTCCTAATTAAATCAGTAATACAGACTTTTCTAAATCACTATGAATACAAACGATACAAGCTTAACTCTAAACAAATGGAAAACTACACACCTTAAACTACATAAATCACTGTTAAAATGAAATTTATCAAAACATGTCTACAGTTCAAGTTAATTCCTACTTTTGCTAATTTTTAATTTCCTAAAGAAATTAATAGAAATAAAGTACTCCAATTAAAACAACACTTTATGAAAACAGAAATTAGAAGACAATACAAAAAAGTCAATAATTACAACATAACATTAAACAACCTTCATTCAGATTTAAACATAAAATTCCATATACTGATAATTGACGAATACATTTCAAAAGCTGAATTCCTCAATAAAATCACACTTCATAAAATAACTAACAAACACAAAAAGAAAATAGAATTATTAAAATCAAAACAAATTCCAAATACACTATTTGAAAATTCACACAAATTTGACGCCTGTTTTGCTAATCTTTCATCTCTGAAACTAACTAAATCAGAAGAAACGCCTCTTTAAAAAGGACAGAAATATGCTCCGTAAACAAAAAGAAATCAACTTTCCAAAATTAACAATAGATATTGAAGCAGCTTTAAAAAACCGTCCAGAAGAAAAAGAAATCAAGAAACAAATGATTACAACCATTAGAAAAGAAGAAAACCTACAACATCGAAAAAAATGATTTTTTACTTCGATGTTGTAGGTTTTCTTCTTTTCTAATGGTTGTAATAATTTGTTTCTCGATTTCTTCTTCTTCTGGATGGTACAAAAAAAGATAAAACATCATAGTTACAACAGGTGATAAAAACGGTGGTATAATCCTAATGAATTACGTAGATTACATTCTAACAGAACAATTTATGCAAGAAAATGATTGTGTAGAGGTAAAGTCATAAAAAATACTTCAGAAACTTTAAATAAATATAATTTCATTCCTAAAAGAGCATTACCTATGAACCCAATAACCCCTAATCTATATTCACTCCCCAAAATACACAAAAATGGCATTCCAATTAGACCAATTATAATCTCCACTAATTCTAGTTCATACTTTGTTTCTAAATTCTTAGTCAACTTTTCAAAAATATAATTAAATTTACATCTAAATACACTATAAAAAATCGTTACAATTTATTTGATAACATCCATAATTTAGTACAACCTTTTGAATTTACAACTTTATCATTTGTATCATCTAATCTACATTCACTCCCCAAAATACACAAAAATGGCATTCCAATTAGACCAATTATAATCTCCACTAATTCTAGTTCATACTTTGTTTCTAAATTCTTAGTCAATTTTTCAAAAATATAATTAAATTTACATCTAAATACACTATAAAAAATCGTTACAATTTATTTGATAACATCCACAATTTACCTACGGGCTCCCCGCTTAGCGGACTTATGAGTGACATTTTAATGAACTATTTAGAAGAAATTATACACAACAGCAATTTCGAATTCATCAACAAAATTATATTATGGAACAGATATGTAGACAATATTTTAGTCATAATTGACACTACATATACAAATATTATAAATCAACTTCATAATTTAATAAATACTTTACACCCTAAAATAAAATTCACCATAGAATTAAAAAATAATCACAACTTAAAACTTTTAGATATCACTTTAATAACATCCCCACATACAATTAATTTTGACATTTGTAGGAAACCTACTCAAACCGACGCTATCATCTCATTTAATTCTTTTCATGACCCAACAATTAAAAAATTAACTTTAATTTTTTGTATATACAGACTAAAAAAATACTCCTCTCAGTTTTAATAACATGAAAAAAGAGTTAAACATTATACAACAAGAATTAGAAAATAATCACACCTCAATTTTTTTAGATATCACTAGAAAATCTTCACAAACAAACGTTATTATCCCATTTAATTATTTTCATGGCCCAACAATTAAAAAATCAACCTTCATTTTTTATATGTACGGACTAAAAAATACTTTTCTCAGTTTTAATAACATGAAAAAAGAGTTAAACATTATAGAACAAATTGCATCTAACAATGGTTACGATATCCACTATTTTAATAATATATTTCAAAAATACAATGTTAGACATATTAACCATACAACACTACTACATATAGAAGATAAACCTTAACCAATATATAGAGCCATCACTTATCCATGCAAAATTAGTAACATAACTAAAAACATTGCTAAAAAATTCAACATCTCACTTACCCTTAAAAAAACTATAATCTAAAAAATAAACTTAACAATACTAAATCACTTACCAAATTACTAGAAAAAAATGGTGTATATACCCTTACATGTGAAACTTGCAGTGCTACATACATAGGAGAGACCGGCGGAAAAATCGAAATTAGAGTCAAAGAACACCTCACAAGCACCCCTTTTTCAATTCAAACTTCGGTAGATAAATAAACTTTAACAATCATAAATTCACATTTGATAACACCAAAATCATTCATCAACTGAATAAAAGCTACTTAATGGAATTATTCGAAAGCTATTAAATAGATTCATTTAGAAAAAATCACCCACAAATCTTACCACTCAATGATCAATTGGAAAGCAATATTCCACATATTTACCATTCCCTCAGACATCCTTTTAATAAGAGAAAAAAATATTAATAAAATTTTATTTTTCTACTTTACATTAAATTTAATATTATTTCATTTTTTTGCGTATTTTTTATTAATTAATCAATTTCCCAATTATTCTAAACATGTAAGTTTCATTATTTTTTACTCTATTTCGTCCTTTTTCTTTTTGTTTACATTCTTTTCATTTTTACTAATTAATGAATGAAGTTTCTCTTTAATTCTATAATTTAATAATTTTTTTTTGTTGATTCCCAAGGATTGAAAAATCATTATTGACATGGTTACTGATTTCTTATTATCATAAACTTTATGGACATACTCAGAATCGTTTATTGCATTCATTATTGTAGCACATGTTACAAATTAAAAGCAGCAACAATAAATCCGTTAATGGGTAATTTTCCATCATATCGCTGTTTGACCGTCCATTTATGAATGTAGAAATTGATTGTGCTGGCCCATTCATTATAAAAGAAGGTTCTAGAAGATCAGACAACAAAAGCTTATCTAAAAGCTGGCATTTGGAGGTCCAGAAGAAGTTGATTGCTTAACACTTGACCATTTTCTGGTAGGAGTTTCAGTGAAGCGTTTAACACGTTAGGAATTTATTAAATAAAGTGTTCAACATTTTTGGAAGGAATGGCATTTAAAATATTTACAACAGCGATCTAAATGGACGAAGTTGAATCATCATTAATGCTGTTGTATTATTAAAAAACAAAACCTTAATTCTTTTACATTGGAAATTGGGGAATATAGTATCTATCTGGAAGGATTTTGGTGGGATGTATGTCTAGACTATCTTTGATCAGTTTGATTCCTTTTATTTAAGAAAAATAAAAGGAATCAAGTCCATTAATCCAAATATCAGTGGTGGGGAAATTGACATTTTGTAACAGGTATACTGTAATAAAGGTTGCAGTTGGTTGCTGTTTTTCTGCCATGCAAAGTGTATTTCAAAAAAAAACATTGGTGATACTTTTAAGATCTAGTTCCAATTCTAGAAAATTACAAAATATGTTTCCTTTCCTCTATAAATTCTAAAGTGTTTTACAGCAACATTCAATTGTACCCAATCGCATAGAAATTTATTGGAAAAATTTATTCCAACGGTGGGCGTTCAATTTTCACCAATAAATCGTTAATGCGAACAGCAATAATTTTTATTCGTTTCTGCTCTTGCTGACAGTTGTTTTAATTGCATGTTTTTAAATTGAAATATTCAGAGTTCCGAAATTCCATTTTATTCACGAAACTATAAAATAAAACATAATAATAATCGAAATAAAACGTAATTTGTTAAGGTAAAATCAGTGATTGTTTTATTTTCAGTCAAATCTTAATTGCTGCACTGTTTTTGCTTATTGTTAGTGTTTCAAAATTACCACACCTAGAAAAGAACACTTTGTTTTTTCACTAATACATCGTAATCATCTGTATATTAACTCACAATTGCATAATTTGTGTAGTAATAGGATAAAGCATCATTAATTATCGGACCTATTGTCCCCAAACATTTTTACTTCAATTAATGCCTAGAGTCCACACTTGTACTCATTCACTTGCCGAGGCCACAACAACAAAAGTCTTGTACTGTTGTAGTCTGCGAATGAATCGACATTTTGCAAGCCTACGGGTAGGCATTTTCTTCTAAAGTTGAAGGACAGGGAGTCAAGCCGCGCCTGGACTCCAAACACAAATCAAATCGCCCACAAAGCGAGGGAACGGACTATTCTTCAATAACCGAGAATTCTCGATTTTAATTAAAACGGGATTAATTTTGAAAGCCGTCAGTGTCGGTTTAAAAGGATTAATTTTTTAAATTTTACACTTGGCCGACATCAACTCCAAGCTTTGTTCTTGTTAAAATTACTGTTTGTTCAAAATTTGAATATTGTAGCAGTTATCATCATAATGCCTTACAGTAATTACTAGCCAAGCCATAAATTATGTGTAGCGAAGTTATTAGTGGTCGGTTCCTCTGAAGCAATAGCAATAGAATGTATGACTACATGAATAGTTTTCATGTATTCCCTGTCACGTACGTGTAATATCTACAATTTGTCTTGGCTCTAAAATTATTTCTTGTTACATCTGTTTTTCATTATTTATTACTAGAGATATAATAGAATAATATGTTTGTTAAGAGATCATCAAAATTCCCCGACGTCAACCAAAAAGTCCTTCCGTTATTACTTAGGAACGTAAGCTTAACGCGGCATTGAGAATAAGTTTAATGTTTGGAATTGTAAGTAATTAGTATTAATCACGTTTTCTTAAGATGTTGGTGAAAGCATTTCGCTATCTAACATTTTTTTAATTCCTTAAATGAACTAACTTTTTAATTTGTTCAACGTTTGATATACTTTAGCTGATGGTTGAATAGATAGATAAAAGATTCAATTAGGAACCACACTATATCAATCAGACTCTTCGTTTCAATTTGTTTGGGGTCTAAAGGAAATCTAAAACATATTAACTAATATCTTTAACATCCCTACTGCAGATTATCCGTTCTTTCCATAGTATCCTCTTTGTCTGAATACTGTTTTTTAACAAAATCCATCTATGAATTTGATGACAAATTAGTTCCAATGAAACAGTGAAATGTGGAATATTTGCAAGCGAAGATGTTCACATATGTGTTCAATAATTTTGCTGCACGTCAAGTGTGCTACATTATGAAATAGCCCCCAGGCCATAAATTCACAAGCCTGTCCTTCGGTGAAGGCTACAGATTTATGGGTTTGTTATGGAAGTCTTTGCAGTGCTACCAAAGCCATTTCAATGGGATAATTGAGGATTGTATGTCATCGAATCTAAAAGGCTTTATTAAATCAAATAATTTATATTTATTTCCAAATTTTTTGAACTATCTCTCAAAGTATTATAAGTATGTAAGCATTTGTAGGTAAATTAAATGATCTTGAATGCGTATAAAATTTACACAATTTCGCAATGGACGGTTCATTGTGTACTCGTCGTTGTTTCTGTCGTCGTACTTTCTGTCCGACTGTCTCCTCGGTTTCTTGGACTCCCCCATTGAAAAACATTTCACAATCGAACAACTCCTCGCGTCCGTAAAGTCGTGAGTAAGTCGCCGTGAATCTTCGGTCGCGCATGAAAACGGTTTGTTCTTAAACTTGTTGCTTTGTTGGATAACGTAAATAGTTTTCGAACTCGCTTAGACATTAGGATTGTCGAAAGTCGACCGTACTAGTCAAATTGGACGTCGTTAAAATCGTTCTTGGCGAACTTCGAAATTACTTCCAACATTACGAGAAGTTCGCCTTAGATTGAAGTCATTCAATGGTTAGGAGTGAACAATTGTAATACTCTGTAAGAAGGGGCACATAGGTATTTAAATAGTAATGCATTTGGCGTTTTAATTGGTGGAATTATGCATTTTATCGAAGTCGTGCTTAAATTTCTGCACCAAAACAGTTGGATTTCGAAATAGACCATCCCAATGAAACTCTAAAATCTAAAGACCTTTGTTGTACCTTTTATATGAAAATTTGCGATTTTCTTTTGAAAGGTACAGTGTAAGTAAAAGTAAGCTCTTTTAACGTAAATTGCAGAATCTACCTAGAATATATGTTTATATTTTACTGCCCACAGACGTATAAGTGACGCAGTGTGTTCAAATAGTCGAATAAACTAGTAATGCACGTAGAAGCTTTCAAGGATTTTATGGCTATGCATAAACTGGAGAATGAGCTACGACAGACATATAAGGTGACAAGCTGTACGTATAAATTCGTAAGTCTAGTCAAAATGCACTGCGGCAATATCCATTATCAGAACAGGTCGCTAAAGTGTATGCAAAGCGTTAAACTTTCTGTCCTTTTAAGTTTGTAAAATGTTTTTATGTGCGACAGAATATTAATCGTCTGTTATAAATTACCAGTACATTGCAGTTTACAGCTGTATTTATTAATAGTATTTGATGTTGAACAAAACATAACTGTCCAACCATTAAAAAAGGTTACCGATGATTTATCTTTTCGAACGTTGGAATTAACGTCGAACAACCCAATGTCGATTAGAACAATTAATAATATTTAATTGATGTCCGATTATAGGTATTTGACCCATCGTTACGACCGGCTGTTTTTATTACGACTATAATAAATGGATAGCATTTATTAATCTTAGTTGCTGCGTTTTTTTTTGGGGGTAAATGTGTACTTCTCACTGGAATCCTGAGGATTATTTCAGGGTGGCGATCTCGAAACCATTAATCCTTACATACGCGGCAAACGGCAAAATTAATTTTAGGGTCATTCTCAAAATGATATTTATTGAAGTGCTACATTTTGCGATTTGTGTCGTAAAATACTCGCAAGTGTAGGTTTTATGATGCTGTTGCACCATTTAATGTCCAGAAAGGTCACACTACATTAGCAATAAAAAGTTTATAGCCGTAATTTCTTACATCTGTCAACAATAGTAATATCTATTCATGTGACAAAAAAGGAGTGGATCCTGCAAACAGAGATATTAGTTTAGTTTTACGACTATTAATACATCGTGTTAGTCTAGTGGAGATTTTAAAACTGACGGTTTCTATAACCTTACACTTTGCATTAAGAATGATTAATTAACTGCTAAGTAGCTGCAATTAATCAAAGATATTAAACTTGCATGCATTATAATTACTCGTCAAGATGTTAGCCATCAAGAACCACTTTAATTGAATGTTTGTAATAAAGTGATGGGAGGTGTGCTTCAGAATAAACGCTTTCTTTTTGACTGAGAATCTAAATAAATTGAGTTTAAATTAAATATACATTAGAAGTAAGAAAAATACCCTTTGTGTTGTACTTATTTTTTACATAAGCTGATTGTGATTTACTGGATATTTCAATAACTCAGCTAAGGGCACTGTAATTAAACAAGATGGGCATAATTTTAGTGTCGTGCCAAGATGGTGTTAGGCAATTTGCCTCTGAGATTGTTGTGTTTTTCCGCTGTAATGCCATTATCTCAAGACCCTGACCTGACTACGTCTGACGTCTGACACAATTGCATTTACTACTGCAAAAAGTGCGCGCACGCCTAGAGAAATAAGTACTGCCTATATCGCCAATGGTACATTACAAACACCTTTATTATCGATAATTACCTGTCGGAAATCAAGTGATAATCGATTTGTACAAAAAAGGAGTAGTATTCTTTGCATGTACGCTTTTACTTCTTTTGTCGCGGAGTCCTCGCATGTGCTTTAACTGTTTCCTTAGCCTTCCTTGTAATTTAATTTTCGTTTAATAAAAAAAATGGCAAGAAAGTGTCTTTTATTTCTGCTAACAATAATTCGAATTTGCAACTCAAGCAATGTCCTCCAGGTGTGCTTGGAAATAATAGAATAAAACAAACTTTGTTATTTGAATACTAAATTGTATTTTATTTTAAATTTTCTATTGTTTAGTAATATTGTGTTGTTCATTAAGTTAAAACCCATAAAAAATATCATTAATGCAATTTAGTAAAACCGAAAAAAGTGACAGTGAAAAACTAGAATTAATGGCCTACACTTCACATCAATCAAATTGAATACCTTCCCACAGTTATGTAAAAAAGAAATTGTGCAGGTATAAATACCGCAAATTCACATAATCATCCATTATTAATTTTCAAAGCTCGCCATACATACAAACACCTAACCTAACATGTTGGTATCGAAATATCTGTACTTCATTGCAATGAATATAAAAAGCATTCTTTCTACGCCGACGAATGATTTTCGGTGCATAAAATTGGTATCTAACGGTTTTGTTGGTCACACTATGATTATCAACTGTGAAAACATACAAAAGGAATTGGGGTTTCCGGTATATATCGCGAATTCAAACCACTGGACCACCGGGCCACGAAATTCGACGAAAGAAACACGTGCTATGATAAACAAGATAAAGAATTACATTATAAACATAGCAAACATAACCGAATTAAGAAATATTATAGACAAGATAAAAGCTAACTCTGTTAATTATTGCCGAAGTATTTATTTGGTGAACGTTAATGATGAAAAACTTCTTAAAGATGCAATGGAAGTACTGTGGAAAGAGTATAACATTTTCAAGATGGCCGTCATATACAAAATGAAAGTTTTCAGTATAAATTACAAGAATTTTGACTGTTTTAATATCGACCCTATTTCGACGACTTGCGAAGAGTTTAAATTTGATTTTCGAATATACGGTTGCAATGTGAGAGCATGTTGGACTTATCTACCACCTGCGGCTGTTGATTATAGCAAAAAAATTAACCCTGGCTTAGTTTTTACTTTAGTCAATACTATTTTCGAGAAATACAATTTTAATGTGCAAATACATGAAGGTACAGGTGAGTTTGTCAAAGAGATGGGCCAGAAGGGCACTGCTTATCACCTTTTAGAAGAATTCAATTCTAATAGGAGCGAGATCTTTGTGGGAAACCTGGTCGTATTAAGTTATTCGAGTCAACACTGGTTGGACGATTTTGACATCAGTAAATACGTTAATGTTGAACACGCGTATATGATAACACCTAAACCAATAATTATGCTATACACTGGACAGCTTTTAAATTTATTTAAAGGAACTGGTTGGATAATTATAATTGCTGTTAGTACGATTTTATTTATATATATACTTTTGGTACAGTGTTACAAGATTCAAGATCGTAACAATTATTTAAGGGCGATTGAGAGTTCGTTATTTATAACCTTTAAAGCAGTTTTGGCAATTCCTCAGCATCAGAAACACATAACTTTAGGGGGATGCCTAGTTTTCGTCATGATTTTCATTTATGGTTTAGCGGTAACATCTGTAATGCAAGCTTACTTGTACAGCATATACACCAAGCCGTTGTACGACTCGAAAATAAGATCTGTGGAAGATGCCATTAAGTCCGAGTATCCAATTATCATAACGAACGCGACTGCGCATAGTCTAATGCTAATTAATTCTAAATTAGAAGGCGGCTTTTCCCACCAAACGCACACCAACGTCACCACAGCAATGGAAGAATTCAATCGAAGAAAGAATTTTATAACAGTGGCGCATCGTTTGTCTTTGATGTTGCTTCAAGAGAAGACTTTCAACTATTTTAAAGTTGACACGTTTAGGAAATTTTTGATATTCAGACATTGTCATCCCATGACTGAGCAAATTAATAACAACATAGGTATGATACAGTCTGCAGGTTTGATGCATAAATGGGAAGATGATATGGCAACAATGTACTCGGTGAAGCGCAAGAGAACTGGGCATGACAATAATATTTTTCCTAAAAGTGTGTCATTGTACAATGTTGGAGGTATAGTGTTTGTCTATGTAGTTGGCATGGGAATCGCTTTTGTTGCCTTCATTTTAGAGATTCTTGTTAGTTATGTGTGTCGTTTAAAGAAAAGGTTTTTAATCGGTAAAAAACATTAGGTATACGCAGCAATTGGCAATACAATATAAATTCGCATAATCGCTTATAAGGTTTGTGTTAATTTCTAATAAGCTTTACTGTTGCACTTAAAAAATTGTTATGTACACTTTTGAATAAATAAACTAACTGATGTAACACACCCATACTACTTTTTCTTCATATCAATGGCCAATGACTACATTTTATAAATCAGAATCGTTTAATAATACGACAAACACGTCTAGTTATTCCAATGTGATGGATGGAACAATGCATAAATTAATGGATAGGTCCATCTTGCAAAAGTAGCTTAACTCTATGTTTTTAAAGAGTTGAAGAAGGCTATAATAATAATCTTTTTTGTACAAATTCGTTGACCTCGAGCCATTTGTTCAGAGGAGAAGGTCAGTGTTCACTGCGAAAATCTTCCCTACTGTTACTCTCACTTCCATCTCAATCCGGATAAACTTCTTCAATCCCTCTTTAGAATTATCGTATAACAAGTTCACCCTTCTAATTATATTATTTGTCCTCTTAACCCTTTACTCCTCTTTCCATCCTATCTTCCAGCACTGACACTCGCTCCCGTAATTCCCGCTGCTCTCTGCCCCAGTTCTCTTCCTTCCTGAGCATCTGTTCTTTTAGCTTTTTTAGTCTCCTCTTAATTTTCTTTAAAACCTTTCCTAGTTTCCCCATGCATGCATTTCCCCATGATTGCGAATATGCGAAGTGAAATCTTCGCATATTCGCAGTCATTTTCATCAACGCCTCCATTTCCTCCCCTTTCGACGCTTTACCCTCTTTTTGCGAAGTCTTTGCAGGTGCTTTAGCTGTTTCCTAAGACTTCCTTGTAATTTCATTTTCATTTAATAAAATTTTTGGTCGAAATAATGACTGTAACTGTATTTTAAACGATGTAGACCGGAAATGTAACAGCATCGCTTAAACGTTCAATTATAAATCCTTACAAACCTCTTCAATAAAAAAAATGTCAAGAAAGTGTCTTCTATTTCTACTAACACTAATTCGAATATGCAACTCAAGCAATGTGCTCCAGGTGTGCTTGGACATAATAGAATAAAACGAACTTTGTTCTCTGAATACTAACTTGTATTGTATTTTAAATTTTCTATTGTTTAATAATATTGTGTTGTTCATTAAGTTAAAACCCATAAAGAATATCATTAATGCAATTTAGTAAAACCGAAAAAAGTGACAGTGAAAAACTAGAATTAATGGCCTACACTTCACATCAATCAAATTGAATACCTTCCCACAGTGATGTAAAAAAGAAATTGTGCAGGTATAAATACCGCAAATTCACATAATCATCCATTATTAATTTTCAAAGCTCCATACATACAAACACCTAACCTAACATGTTGGTATCGAAATATCTGTACT
>JAWQRJ010001798.1:0-14900 GCA_033557515.1 Diorygopyx duplodentatus | reverse complement strand
TATCATACCCTCATAAATTACATTACAAAATTTTTTCATAGCGTCAACATCGAAAACAAATATAAATATTTATATAAATCTAGCCATTAACATGTAAAATATACAAATAATAACATATTTACTTATAAATACTTTTCTGATCTATGAACTTAAAATAATTCTTCATTTTTTGTTATATTATTCCAATTTTTATTTACAAGAATTGAAAAAATTGCACTTCACTTGTGATGTTGCCTTCAAAGTTTCTAAGCCCAATTGCGTTTTCTCTGTGGTCCAAATTTTATTCACTTCTGAAAAAATGCGTTCCGTTGAACCATTTATCCCTGGCAAACATAATTCAAATTCAATCGGTTTCTTAATATTTTTAAATGGTACATTTAAATGGTACTCTTGATGTGACCTGGACCTAATCTTCGAAACTATCTGTCTTTGCAAGTCATTTATCAATTCATGAGTCACATGAGCAGTGCATTGCGCCGGGGCTCCATTTAATTGGTACCAACACGATTGTAGTTCATTTAATGTTAATGTCTCTAAAAAGTCGGCTACCACGGTTGTTGGGATTTCCAAATATCTTGCCCCATTTAAAATGTCGTCGTAAATAAAATACCGAAAATACGTTGAAACGAAATTTATTTTGAAAATTGCGCTCCTCGCGCGTCACATGAGGATTTT
This sequence comes from Diorygopyx duplodentatus, assembly GCA_033557515.1. Lineage (NCBI taxonomy): Eukaryota > Metazoa > Arthropoda > Insecta > Coleoptera > Scarabaeidae > Diorygopyx > Diorygopyx duplodentatus. Next base: position 14,225 of record JAWQRJ010001798.1, on the reverse strand, counting down.
GGTCTGCCCAAAAGTGAAGATTTTGACGATTTTTTAGAGAGGGGATCTCTAGAAAATTTCACTTCGTCCGTTCAAATATTTTGGTCATTTAAAGTTTTCTTATTTCTAAACTCAATTTTGTAAAGAATGTCCTGCAGGGTATATTTCTGAAAAGTTCGATGTCGCTAATGACTAATGAACTATAACATTATCGCATAAGAGTAATGATGAAAATTCGATTTTTCAAAATGTTGCTGCGGTTGCATCATTTTTGCAGAAAATAAAATTTCTCGAAAACGGTTAAGTTTAGGCCTGGCAAACGTATTATGAAAGTTATTAAACATTGAATGTAGACTAAGAAAAAAAATTGTTAATTTGTCATTCGATTTAAATTAACAAAGCTGTTGTCAACTTCTGGTATAACCGGAACCGCCAACTTATTGAAAATATTTTTATGTTTTAGTTCTCTTCCTATCATATTCAAATCCAAATTTTCAGACTTCTAGCTTTATCCGTTCCCTATATATTTTTAATGGATGGCCTGCGGTAGACCATCTTCTAAAAGGTCTTCATATAAGGGTGGTATACGAAGACTTTTTAGGTTCATTGAATGTGAACCTAAAGAAATTAAGAAAGATGAAGAAAATTAAAAATTCTGTGTGTCAAAAGGAAAACTTGTTGGATTTTAAAATTAATAAGGGCAGATCGATTAGCAGATTCTACTTTTCATTACTTTCTAATTTTATATTCTCCTTATTTTTTTTTTGTAATACTGTGTATCTGCAATAGGATGTCATTAGCTCCAGGACGTGTTCCTGATGTCAACTGCTACAATTCACATTTGAATATTTCTAAAATTATCATAACCGTTTAAATATAGAGAAATATTAAGTCTATTAAAGTATGGTTAAACTAGGAAAACTAGAATTAAAAAAACATGTGCCAAATAAAAGTTTCACCAACAACGCTCTGCATAATTTAAAACTGCGTTACAATATACAATTAATTCTATTACAATATAAGCAGACGTGTGTGACCACAAATTTGCAGTTTGAATTATTACTTTTTTAATTTAATGGCAAAACCTAGATATTTATCCAAGTGACCAGTTTTGTGCAACTTTTATTGGCTATTAAAACAATAAAAATCATTACAAAGTTGTTAGTACAAACTACGAAGAAACAATGCTAATTTAAAACGTAATATTAATTGAACAAAATTTAAAGAAATCTGTAAATTTCTTTAAATTTCCTTTAATGATCCAAACTCCTTCTATTTATTATAAACGAAAAGTGGTTCCAATATTCGTATTTAAAAAAACTATGTTCAATTTCATTATGGAAAACATCATATGGTGCAACGTTCATTTGATTTTAAAAAACTCTTAGTTGAATCACAATTTTGAAATCATATTGAAAGTATTCATACATATAAAATGTGTAACGATTGATCGGTTCAAATCGAATGTTGAAAATTTTTCGATTGCGGATTATATCACAAATACGTCACATAATGTGATCAATATTTCCTTGTATATATTGCCACTAAAGAGAAAAATTATGCTTCTTTAGAGCAGAATAATAGACATTTGTACCAAAAAGAGCACCCTTAAAAATACTCCTTTACAACCAAAAATCATATTTATACTACTACTCCTTGTTTTATATGTTTATTTTGTTATTGTATTCTTTAGAATGATGGTCAGAATAATGAATCCATTTATTTTGAGAAAACATTTCGAAATATCAAAACTTTATAAGAAAGCAGGAGTAAATAATCTTTACAATTAATACCTAACAATATCACCCATTTTCAACAGTAGATTCCTGTTAACTTTGAAACAAAATGAACGTTTTGATTTTATAAGCAAAATTTTATAAACAAGTCAATTTCAAAGATCTGTTTACTTCAATGTATTATTAAACAATATTTTAGGAAAGGAAAAAAAAGTACTTGCAAAGTACTTGCAAACTGACTTAAACTAGTAATGAATTGGAAAACAAACCCAAGTTTAAATAATGTCTTATATCATTGTGGTTATTTAGATGTATTTTTATGGGGTGCAAGATAGATTTGTATTTGTAAAAACTTGGTATGGTAGATCCCGAGTTAAGGATCAACCCATCATCATTATTATTGATCAGGCATTTTTTTAATTTAATATAAATACTCTCATAAACATCTAACTCCCAATATTTTTTATCACCTTCAAATTATTGATATCAATTTTGTGCCCTATATACCAAATATGTTTATGCCACATGTTACCTATTAGCTCTATTAAATCTGAAGTGGCTAATGTATTCTTTGAATCTGGTGACGATATCTCTCTTGACGATATCCTATAAATTCTGTTTTGTCGTTTCTGTGCGGAGAGAATATTGGTAGTATTGATTTCTTTTCTGCGTATATTAATTTACGTTTTTTCATTTTTATCTTAGTTATAAGAAATGCATTCTAGAAGAATGTATTATGTTTTGAACTGAGCAAAATTAACAACAATCTGGAAAAAGCTTTCAGAATACGTATCTGTACGAAGATACGAAAAGTTATTGTGTGATGGTGTAAAAAGTGATTTTTTATGCATTGTTGTATACAAACTCCATAATATGTAGATTTATGTATCGTCACATGTCGATATCACAACAAAGATTATGTTGCACAACCAGTAAGCTAACACTGCACCGAATATATACAAACAAAATATCAAATTACAGTTACCTACATTTATCATAAAGTAAACAAACACAGTCATGCTGGCACCTTCATATAGCACAACACTACATCTTTAACAGGCTACAATGAAACGCAGGAAATAATACATAATTTTTACTTGGTGGCATTTAGAAGTTGAGGATAATAATTTAACCTTAATGGACCTTGAAGTACGCCTATAAAAACAATAAATAAGTTACCATAAAGTTAAGGAAAATAAAGCAAACCATAAAATGAAACAGACCAGGCAGTATTCTTTCCAGACAACTTGAGATAATGGGAGGAAACTACATGCAGTTGATGGCCAGTTTCAGGCCACCCACTTTGAGATTTTAAAAGACGGCTAACAACACTGCAAGCAAAAATTTAATTTCAAGTGGGCCAGACACGCTAGAAACAGTTACGATGCTTGCAGTGTGTAAACAACCGGGTAATGATCTAGAATTGCAATGTGCGAATGTAAATTATTGCCTATAAATAAACGCTTAACCCTTTTTTAGAACATACCGTTCACGACAATTCACATTACTATTGCATCATCTGGAATTTTAATCATTCAAGTAATATATTTCTTTATTTCTCTTCAAGTGTTATATTTCTTATGTAAAGTCATTGACTTTTTTTTCTATTTAACATTTTTTCCATTCAACATTTTTTCCATTCAACGAACAATGAAAACCTTATTCGCTTGTATAACACAACAATGGTGATGCACACGTGAATCAATGCTAATTCAGTGTTGGCGTCTGAAAATAGCAGTAAAGTTAAATTTAACAGTTAATTATACGTTCCCAACCCAAAAAAAAAAATTGCGAAATTCGGAGAAACAAGGTAATGCAATTTATAAATGTTTGCGTGTTGTTGATGACTCTCTCTGACTCGGTTAGCGACCTCTGGGCGGCGAGCGGTGTACCACAACAATTCCGCCTGTTGCTCTTAGATGGCGCGACGTTACGTTGAAATTTTAAAAAAATATTGCAAACAGCAAGTTTTGTTTTTTTTTAAGTTTGCAAGTGTATGTGTTTATATAAATTTTTTTTGGTCGAATAAAATTTTCAGTATAGCATTTATTTATAAACCACGAAGGAATTACAGTAATTTGATGTGCATAAGAAGTAAATAAATAAACATTTTACAAAGAAGATTAGGTGGAGTCTACATCTTTCCTTGAATTTAGAAAAAATATCACTATTTAATAACATTCAATCGATTATATCGAGTGTTCAACATTGACTTCTACTTTTGAACATTTTGTCATAATCGATGATAAAATGTAAGGATTATTTCAGAGGAAAAATGCTGATAGAAAACGAGTTGGAGACAGTGGAAGAAAAAGGAAAATCGTATATGTACATTTATATCTTTTCAAAAATTGAAACTAAAATAAAAAATTGTTCTAAGATAGCGATTAGGTTCAATGAATGTGTTAATTATATGTCGAGTTTCTAAAGCGATACATCCTTGAATAATATAATAATGAAATTAAAATCCTGTAGTATTTTATTTAAAACAGATTAGCAGAGTGCTGTTTATAAATAAAATGGGATTTAATAAATTCTCTACATTCTTAGTAGTCAATTCCCCTGATTATCAATTATACTAATTAAGAAAAGGTTTTAAAATTTAGTAGTTTTATGTTAATGATACGATTGAATGACACTTGCTCGATTTGAATAAAAAAATTTGGTCCGAAAAATTTTTTTATTCGCTGGTTGGCACAGAAGTGGTCTAAAAAATTGACCTGGATTTAAAAAGTTTAAATTTTGACGTTTATTTTGACAATAATTAACAAATTAGTCGACAGGTAGCGGTAGGGAGAGGGGTTTTACCATTCCAAAAATGTCACAGAAAAATACTATTTAAAAATTGTTTTAATTTTGATGACTGGTTTTTACGTTACTTTCAGTGCTGATTCCAAAAATGAAATCTATTTTTTTTCCTGTAAGATTTTATTTTCACAAAGGGGTCACAAAGCAAATAACTTGAATCACGATTTTTTTACCTTTTTTCCATAAAAATTACATTTATATCCTAGTTCAAAGTAATTATTAAATCAAAAATAAGTAGATAAAAACCAATTTGTTAAATACTAATAGAAATTAAAATATATCAAAAAAACAACAGAAAATTATTACACAAGTAATATTACATACATAAGCAATGGATTAGAATGTGATTAGGTTTCATATGCCCAGCGCATCGGTTCCTAGAAATTGTAGGTAAAATAAATTTTAAATAAATAAAATAATACATAATTATTTTATAAATTTTATTTATAATAATATTTAAAAAATATTTACTTTATTCGATTTTTTCGCATATCATGTCGCATAATGTTTCGCATAGTTCTATTTTCTTACGGAAAAAACCTGCATCTAAATAATTGATAAAAACGGTGGAACTATTTTTAGTAATATTAATAAATTAGTGGTTTTATTTAATTGGCCGTTTAATTATATTTATAATATAGAAAATTATTATTACGTTGCTCCATGAAAAGAATAACTGTATAAACGGCCTTATTAATAAAAAAATAACTTTTTAGCCATATTAACTCTATTAAATATCTAAAATTATAATCTACACCAGCTAATAATATACTACTAATACTGTGTACAATAATAACTAAATTTGTATGAATCGATTTAATTTTCGTGATAAATAGCTTAAACTGGACAAATTAAGTAACACAAAAATTTAAACAGTAGCATATGTTTTAAATTCAATTATAATGTCGAAATATCATTTTCGTAATTAACAAACCTTTGTAATTAAGAATAACACTCCCATACTTGTGACTACAATTCATCGTATTGATGACATTTTACGCTTAAAAAGGTCAATGTTATTAGAATGGACTGTTTCTAGCCCCGCCTTTAAACTTTGACCTAGCTCGTGAGATAATGAAACAACCCACATGAGAACCGTTTGAGTTATTTTCGATCTTAAAAGTTGGCTATGAAAAGTCTTTATACTTATTTTATTTATTATATAAATCATTAAAAAATATATAAAACAAACGATGCTTCAAATAGCAAAATAAAAATATTTCATACCAATAAAACATTAATAGAGGTTGTTAATAATAATAATAGAATCAAGCTGCGACTGCATATAGAAGATGTCAATACTACAAAAAAATGCTATCAACACATCCTGCTGAAGTAATTTTTTTTGTATAAAAGATCTTACGGGATTTTAATACAAAAAAAACATTTAAAAATTACTTAAAGGTATATTTCAGTCTATTTCCCACGATTCAAGCTATCTTGAAAAATGCAAATATAAGTCCCAGAAATGAAACGAAACCAATAGAAAGGATAAAAATGATTATTTTTTTCGATGAAGCAGCAAATAATTTTCATTTTTTTTTAAATTAATTTTAAATTTAGGTAATAATTGTAAAGCTTAAAAAAATAAATACAGTAAAAATTCGATAATCGCAACATGCCTGATTCTATTTGTGAAAAAAAGTTGATTTTAAGGAATATTGCTATTGCTGTATATCGAATTGATTATAAAATTTTAGTGGAGAATAGAATTTACCTACACTACCACCGATGAATATACCGAGGTTAATTTGAACATAAAACATAACACAAACAAAAAGCACCACAGCTACAACCAGAAAATTAATAATTTTTTTATTTTGCTAACATTTTGACATTGAGAAAAAGTAGTTTTCTCAATGTCAAAATCCTCAACATGTCCCCAATTGATAAATCCCTTTCTCCCCATTCTCGTTTTCGCCCCAATCTACCAAAATATTTGCACTATTTATTACTTATTATTATTTATTACACCTTGCCAGCCCATGGTATCTTTTTGATGATCTGGAAGAATATCTTCATCAATAATTAGAGCATTTGAAGGTTCCTTTGTTCCAAGGTTCCTATAGTCGAATCACGTATTTCATCAATAAAATTGTTTAATATTGTCTCTGACAGTATAGTTGAGCTAATGATACGTCATCCTCATCATCAAAACATTCGACTAGCGAATTAATCGTAGTTGGAAACGATGTTTTCTACCACTCAAGATAACGGATTGTCTCGTGTCCGTCCACGATTCCGATATTAAAAGGAGAACATCTTTTAGAGACAATGTTTTCAATTTACTACAAATATCTTCACTCATCGCTAATAAGCCGCACAGTAGCTTTCTCCAGTATGCAGTTTTTAATTATTTAATTATGCCTTGATCTAATGGCTACAAGATCGCTGTTGTATTTGGTGGGAAAAAATTGTAAAATTGTGGGTAAAAAGTTTCCATCAGGAAATGTCAACTCTTCTTCAATTCCATGGCATGTGAGATCCAATAGTAGAACCGCTTTAAACAGGTAAATTTTCACGAATCAAATGTTGAGTAACTGATGCTTATTACTTATAATAAATACCCGGTGAATTTTTCTCGTTACAAAACCAAAGTTTTTTCATTTTAATTCTTTCATACCAAACGTGTCTCATGTGCACTATAAATTTGTTTAGGATGTACATTTAGAAGAGCTATTTTTAACGAAAACTTTCAATGATTCGCGGAAAGTGTTTCCGCCAATTTCAAGAGACGTATTCCATAGTGTGTTTTAAACTTCTGTATCCAACCCAGGCTGTCTTGAAATTTTATATTTCAATTAAAAGTTCTTGTTACTCCTTTCATTAAAAAAACAAGTATATAATGATTTTTCCAACGTCCAGAACCAGTACTATTGCGTTCGTTTTACTTTACTTGCTGTTCGATTTTTTTCAATATTCTCCTTATTGAAATAAATCGAAATTGTGCTTTTATTTACTTTGTACATTGAAGAAATGAATTCAAAATAGCTGCCCTTATAGAGAGTTGCTAATAGGGAATGTTACGTTTACAGGAGTTGCATTTATAGAATTTTTAGTACTTAGGTTAATGCTTAAATCTATAAATTAATTAAAAGCTATAAATCTTTTACACTATTTTATATACTTATCTTAATTTATAATTGCCTAAAACAAATTTTATCAAACCGACAATACTAGGCACCGACAATATTTTCAAAAACCTGAACTTTGCTCTCCATGTTTAAGCGCGTTTTTTATCCGATCCAGCGATTCTTTCTCGACCGGGGGGCACAACTAAATGGAAAAAGTGAATAAAAACAATCCATTAAAACAAAAACAATACGCATTCTTATAATAAGAAATAACGTATATTAGTATTGCGAGTATGCAAAATGCATTGAGCAATTAAATCATAAAAAAATTGTGACAGAATCAGAGGCGACCGTCTCTCAGTGAAAAGTTTTTATAGGAAGGTGATATATTAGAAATTGAAACTGTGAGTGCTCTTTCTATCTTCAGCTGAGATCTATACTTTGTTTTTAATGCAGTCACCGCAGAAAATCTGATTTTGCAAAGACAGGTTTGTAGGAAACTGTAATAATATACGAAAAGCCGTTTCTTGTAGTGAAGAAAATTTCATGATCCAAACTTCTTTCGATTGTTGGTTGAATGTGATTGTTGGTCTTTTGATTAAAAAAAAACCTTTACGAGTATTTTAAAATGGATTCCTAAGCCATCGTAGCTTGTCAAGTGTTATTTTCTAAAATTAATTATCAGCATGGCTAAATGATTTTCGATAGTTGCAAAAACAACTTCTTCATTGTTGTATAATTTCAAAAATTCCTTTGCTTTATGTTCTTGTTCCATAATTTTCTACAAAAGAAATTACCTTGTCACACATATCCAAGATAAGTGTATTTGTATATTCTTGAAGTTGAAGGTTGAAGATATTTAATATCTTGAATATATCTACCAAGAAGCTCAACTTCTGCATAAATAAGTGATGTCGGAACTCTGCTTCCTGAAGATGTTCCTCTTCCAAGAAATTTGCCATTTCATTTCTTTTCTTTCACGTTTCTGCAGAATGCAGAAAAAGTCGTGCTAAAATGAAGACTTTTCCTGCATTTTTATATAATTTTCCACGCTCATAACCATCATTAATACTAAATTCAGACCAGGACTCATTTCTTGCATTTCACGCAAGAGCTTCCCTGTGAATCATGCAATGAATGTGTCGATATAACCTGCGTCGATTGTTGTCTCACTAGCGCTTGTAAACAATGCAGTCTTGGAGATATTGTTCGAGCACCATCTGTGCACATTCCGACACAGTTTTTCCACTATACTATGATGGCTTCGTTCAGAAAATCACTCAATATATTAAATATTTTTAATTATCTTATCTTTTATGTATTAAGTAATGCTCTTCGTACTATTCGTTTGCAGAAAAGGAGCTCTTCAACTGCTGACATTTAAGCAATTAAATGGCAATGCTTGTTACTATCTGTTGCATCATCAAGCTGCATTGGAAATAATCTCAATTGCAGCTGGCAGAATTAATTAATTCTTCTCCAATAGTGTGTTTTTTTGCATCTGACTATTTGATATACAACTTTTTAAGAAGCCGGTAAAGCTCTTTCATTTCTACACAAAATTTTCTTTAAAAGAAGATGTGAAAGAACTCCAAATGGCGTTTAAGTTTGTTAAAGTTAAGTTTTTGTTGGTTTCATGTTGTTAGCTGCCAACACTTTTGAACTAATAACACAACGACGCTTTTATTCGCTATTTACTTCACTGCTGGTAAACCTAAAATTTAAATTATTTAAATTATCGACCAAGTTTTTATAAAGTGGAGATTTATGAAAAAACTAGAACTTATTCACATCATATAATTTTAATGTTTTGATAATCGATTTTGTCTCCTGTTTGGAAAATTTGTTTATAATGTGTGGAACTAGACTTCGAGTTATTTTCCCAATTTTCGCACTGTTTGACCTATGTACGGACCTTCACAGTTGGTACTCGTGACGGAATAAATGCCGTTTCTTTGTAAATTGGAAATTTTATTTTTATAATTTGATAACATATGTTTGTACTAAATATTATTGGTATTGGTACTAAAGGCAGGGGTAATATTGTAATATTACCCATAATATTGTAAGCGTTATAAATTTTATTAGTTGAACCTTCTTTATTAGATGTAAATTGGTTAAAATGACTGTTAGGAGTATATAAGGGATCGTTTTTTACTAGTTCTTCAGATATTATTTTGTTAATAATTTTGAAGAACAGAACATACGAAACACCAAAGCTATTTTACTTAATATACGATTTAACATATATTACTCCATCACTTGTCTGCAATCTAAATATGCACATATAATAAAATTGTGCCAACTGGTCTGAGTTATTATTGTTGTATGAGTTTATTAAGTTATTGTAAAGAAATCGCCATTCGTCTTATACGCCATGATACAAAATTAAAATTTCCATCTGATGTCAATAATATTAACATCAGAAATACAGAATTATTAACCCCCACTACACAGAAAACGTCGTATTGTGAAAGAGTATTTACATTTCAAATTGACAACTGTACAACTAATTGCTCAACGTGGTTGAAGTATCTATCTTTGTAACGGTAGAAGTACGAGTTTAAAATAATTGTTGCTAAGACCGTGATGTTGCCACGTTACCACCTTACAGCATAACATTTATTCGGACGTTAAAAATCACTTTTGGACACGTGGTACATTTATCTGGAATGGAATTAATGGTGCCTAAATTTATAGAGGGCTGAGATATTAAAATCTGTCAGCACTGCTTTGATTCAAAATGTCCTCCATTAACTTGTTGGCAACTGTTAAACACTACCTTTAAATCTTTACGTCACAATCTGTTTTTGGTACTAAAATAATTCTTTGGATTAAAGAAGTCTGCAATGGAAAAATAACAATTAAGTTATTTTTATGTTACGTTAAAATGTTATCTTGTGCTTAGGAAAAGAAATTTTTCTTAAAATTCCCAACAAACTCAAATATAATTCAACATTTACTGGCACACGCAATATTTTTTCTCCTTCTCTCGCCAACTTCCGTGGCTAACTTAGCCATCAAAATGGTCACGAGATCGGCGTTTTTGCCGCGAGCTTCACACAATGGAGATTGGAGGTCTCGAGCAAACAATAACGAAGAAGAAGTCGGCGAGCAAAGTCGACTTTCACCTGTATCTACGGCCAACGTCGAGCGGAGCTAGAGTTCTCAAGTCTCGTGCCTCACTGCCGTGTACCCGTGCCCTGTTGCTAGTAGTAAAGTTCGCCAACGGAGAAGGAGGAAGAATGTCAATGTCATGGCAAATGTGGCAACGGTGCACTCTTCCTCCGTACGCTCAAGATCTCTGTCCTTCGTTGCTCTTGCCGTGGCATCGTGTACTACATACTCCGTGAGATGACCTGAGCACGTTTTCTCTGTCTCTGGTGATCTGACTCAGATTGCGCGAGGGATTTCCGTTTTAAGTTAATGATTTGCAATTATAATTGATAAAGAATTGCTCTGCAATCCGGTTGGAATATTAGAAAAAAGAGTAAACGGGTTGATGATTTTTCGTACGGTTATTTATTTTAGCAAATACATACTTAACTTACTAAATTACTAAAAATTAAATTACTAAATTAAATTTAGATGAACGATAGAATGAACTTTCTGAAAAATATTTTCTAAAAGCGACTAAAATGAAAAACTATTGCTGTGTAACTCTAGCTATGAAACTGACTTTAAGAATATGAAACAGTGAGAGCTGAGAAATTCCTGGAATTGTTAGTGGTTACATTATGAAGCCACATGAAGTCGAGGAAATTCGCTGTCTAGACCACTGTAAAATCATTAATCATATAAAAAAAAAGTATTACTGCTTCACCCTTTTTTATTGCAACCTGCTATTAGTTCCTCATGTTCACACCATGTTTAGTGGATTCAGAAGGTCGACTTTATCTGTATATTGTTGAATTGAAACCTTATTTTATCAATTTTTAAATATGAAATAGCTTCCTCATACAATTGGATAAAGTCGAAATCGAAATTTTGCTTTGCAAGAATTTAAATTGAAATATGAATATTAAAATGTTTTAAGATTTTTTACTACTAGCCTTGAAACGTGCTGTCATTGGGTGTTAATCAGTATTGGACACTGTGGGTTGAGGATAACACTTTTGAAAAACACACTTTAGCACTTCACCACACGATAAATTCTTGATATTTATGCAGATAGTATTTTGAATACGAGGTCTCCATCCTCAGTAGAAAAAACTGTGTATTCTTCAATTTCAGGTTATGTCATCGACGTTATTAATGAATATTAACCGATCTACGCAAAACAATACGTTTAGCAATTTTAATTTTCAAATGGAATAAAATTATAGACAATTCAAAAATAATAATAACGAGTTCCAGTTTCTTCATCATGTCTTCTGCTATCCTAGATTTTTCATTGGCCACAAAAGGTTAAATGTTGTAATTTGTTAAGATTTTTTCCATTAGATACAAATATTAATTATTTATAAAAATGCTATAAAACTGGACAGTGAGTTTTATTTTCTTCAAAAGGGAGTTAAATATAGGGCCATTAAAAATGCTTGCCAGTGACGTCACCAAAAAAATTACTATTGGTAAGGTAACACAGAAGTCAACATTATTTTGTTTTATTATTCGTTTGTTAATTCGTCGATTGTGTATTATTACAATTATATATTAAAAAATGACATCATATAACCAATTAATACAAAAACCGAGATCGGCAAATAGTGATTCAAAGAGTAAACGTCTTTATAAACCTCTAAACGCATATTATTTTGATTGCTTATAAAATCTCAGTGGTGAAGTCATTAGGATGACTTTCGTACATATTTAACAATTTGCGGCAAATTTCAATTTTCCACCAGATATAATGGAAGTAGAAAACAATAAATCGATACTTATTACAGTTTACTATGAAAGTTATAATTCTTGTTTTGTAAAATTCTGTAACGATCTTCCCAATTCTAGTTTTATGGGTTAAAATTTTTGAAATTTGTTAAACACTATCTTTGTTGCAATATGCATTTTCTAATCATTAATTTAAATATAATTTAGTATCTCACGCCAATATACAGGGTATCTACCATAGACCGTCCATTAGAAATATATGGGGTACGGATAAAGCTAGAAGTCTGAAAATTTGAATTTAAATATGGTAGGAAGAGAACTAAAAGATAAAAATATTTTCAATAAGCTGGCGGTTCCGGTTATACTGGAAGTTGACAACAGCTTTGTTAATTTAAATTGAATGACCCCAATTTTAATTTTTTTTCTTAATCTACATTTAATTTTCAACAACTTTCGTAATATGTTTGCCAGGCCTAAACTTAATCGTTTTCGAGATTTGTATTGAATTTTTCGTAAAAATTATGCAACTGCAGCAACATTTTGAAAAATCGAATTTTCATAATTAGACTTATGCGATAATGTTCGTACTTCATTAGCCATTAGTTGAGACATTGAACTTTTCGACTAAAATGTATCCTTTTCCGATAATTGAAGGTTTTTCGAGGTCTTGCTGTAAAAGCGACCTTTGGACAATACATTCATTTGTTGTAAATGTAGTTGCCTACCAATTTATCAATTTTGACGATTATTTCGTATTTGGTTGGTTGATTTCATATGTAGGGTGAAAAATTAATGCGGGTATCATTTGGAAATTGAGTTATCAAGATATTTCACATGTTTAGATCCCTGCAACGTTGACAAGTCCTTACTCTGTTCTAAAATGGCAACTAATAATTACTCCAATGTTGATATTAGCAGATGATTAGCATGACAATAAGCTAAAACCATAGTGACAGTGTTCTTGCCATTCGTGACTGGTTTAGCTTTTCGTATTCCTCCAGTTGCTTTTTCATGACTTCTCCAGTTGCCTTCAACATTGTCAAGAACTAAACATGTGAAATATCTTAATAACTCGATTTCCAAATCATACCTGCATTAATTTTTCACCCTAGATATGAAATCAACCAACCTAAGTTAAACTAATTTGTAGGCAACCCAATTTACATCAAATGAATGTATTGTCAAAGGATCGCTTTTGCAACAAGAGCTCAAAAATCCTTAAATAATCGGAAAAGGACACATTTTAGGTGTAGTGAAACCTCGTACCGTTTAACGATGATTTTAATTCTACATTCCATAAGATAAAAATATTTGGTATTCTGTTGTATTCTGTTTCAAAATTCACTTTTGTAAAGAATGCATGTAAGAACGTCCCGCCGGGTGTATTTCTGAAAAATGCAATGTATCAACTAAGTGCTAATGAACTATGAACATTATCGCATAAGTCTAATTATGAAAATTTTTAAAAATGTTGTTGCGTTTGCGTAATTTTTGCGAAAAAAATCAATGTCTCGAAAACGATTAAGTTTAAGCCTGGCAAACCTATTACGAAAGTTGTTGAAAATTAAATGTAGATTAAGAAAACAAATTAAAATTGGGGTCGTTCCATTTAAATTAACAAAGCTGTTGTCAACTTCCGGTATAACCGGAACCCTCAACTTATTGAAAATAGTTTTACCTTTTAGTTCCTTTCCTACCATATTCAAATTAAAATTTTCGGACTACGAGACTTTTTCCGTTCCCCATATATTTCTAATGGACGGTCTACGGTAGACACGCTCTGTATATTGTCATTTATATC
>JAWQRJ010001797.1:0-14900 GCA_033557515.1 Diorygopyx duplodentatus | reverse complement strand
ATATATATATATATACATACAAGATTTGCGAGTTTAAGTATATTAGATGTATTGGCACATGTAGACCAGCATGTCGTAATGTGCGCTACAATAACACAGGGCCTCGACGCACAGATTTTATCGTTTAGTGCCGTGATCATTCATATCGACGTAGTTTACGCCATGCTTAAGTTTCAATTTGCTTCGCAATTTTTTCTTTTCAATCAGATGATTGAACAAATTCAATCATCTGTTTGCCTTTTTTTCCTTTAAAAATTAAAAAGGACACCAAATATTGACTAATAGTTTTATTACTGGTAATGTAATCCAGTAAATGATTGAATCTAGAGCGCATTGATGACTTGCCATTCGGAGTTTGTTACATGGCGGCGATTCCTCACTACATTTCATAGATAAACAAAATAATTCTTGTTGCATATAATTTTCTATTTGAATTTTCCCCTATTAGAAAACTTAAGTTCCTACACAGCGGATTTAAAATGGAAAGTTGTTAATATTGCTTCTATCGCCATACAGAAATTGGTTAAGTATTTGAAATAAATTAATATTAAGTCGTCCATAAATTGGTTTTCTTTTGTTATCTTACTTAAAATGTTTGTTAAAGGTAAAGCAAGCAAGACAGTGATTTTTTTATGTAGAGCTGTCATTTCAGTAACCGACATAACCTGTTCAGGACGGTACAAAACACGTGGAATTAGTCATGAAACTGACAAGTATGTTTTTTACGTCATTGATGACGTGGGCGACTACCTCGAAAAACTTAACTGTACACACAGGTACACATAGGTACATCACAACACCATTAAATAACAATCAGAGAGAGAAGAACAGTCATTCAAAACAAGACACACCACAAAACAAATACAAATACCACGCAAAAGATGAAACTGATAAATTAGGTAAATGCGGAGTATATGAGAAACGGGTAATATGAGAAACTGTAATACATGTAACGCCATAGATATAGCAGAAACGGGCAGTAAATTGGGCACTAGAAGGAACATGTTGCCAACATAAAATCACTTTGGAAGACACCTCTTAACCCATAATCACGGTATTCATATGTCTGTATTTTATTCTAAAATTCTACACAATAACAACAAGGGACACCTACTAGAGATTCTAGAAGGGTATAAGATAGAAAACTTAAGAACAAACCATTAACAAAGACAATGCTTAAGCGATAAATGACAATCAAGAGCTATCTAGAATACTCATTTTAAACCAAGAAAAGGGCACAAGAAGAGATCACATAAATCATGAAGTAACTATCCCTCCTCTTCACCCTTACACTACCATATCCCCACCTATTGTTCTCGCAATTGTAAATAAAATAAAATTCCTTGGTAAACTAATATGAAAAAAATAGAAAAATTATATTTCGTTTTAGTTTATTTTAACATGACATATTATAATACGATATTTGTTGTGTATCTGATATCCCCTTCACACAAAACGTAAATTATCAATTTAATACAGGGTGACCACGTGAAGCATTGTCATTTTCAAAACGATGCACACGGTAAAATGAGAGTCGTGGAAGACTGGGGGTGCTGTCATTCAACTACTAAAGGATTGCCATTTGACTAATCATTGAAATTATTAGCAATGGAACAGTGGTTCGTCGAACACCGCATGTTTACATACTACGCGTATGTTGGGAATGGTGATTCAGTGGTAGCAGCTCAACGACCATTTCGAAGTCATTTCATCGTCAGCCGACATGGAGTGGTCCCTAGCCGACCAACCATTACGAAATGGGTTGAGAAATTGCCAAGCACGGGTAGCTTAATCAAGAAAAATCAACCAGGCTCTAAAAGAACGGTGTCTACAGAGGAAAATATCGACAGAGTGAGAGTGGCAGTGGCAGATCGAGTTTATCGAGAAAAACTCCACACTTTGGGTGACTTGAAGGAGACCATTCGTAGAGAGATAGAACTGATCTCTGAGGAGACTCTAGAATGAGTGTGGAGGAGCTTTGAGGCTAGAATTGAAAACTGCATGAGGGAAGACGGACGTCACCTTTCTGACGTGATTTTTGCTTCATAACGTAAATGGCAGGTATTCACAAACATGTTAAATTAGTTAAATAATTTTTTAGTTCTTGAAAAATGAACAAAATACAAAGATTATATAAAATGGCAATCCTTTAGTAGGTGAATGACAGCACCCTCAGCCTTCCACGACTCCCCATTTACCGTGTGCATCGTTTTAAAAATGACAATGCTTCACGTGGTCACCCTGTATAATAAATGTCATATTTAATATAATCGTTAATAATTAATATAAATGTTTAAATAGCACCTGAACAACCGAACATACGTCTAATAGCCTATATAACACTTATTTCAAAAAAATCACTAGGTAGGCCAAGCAAAACAACTTGCTGAAAACTTGTGTCGTAGTTTATGCCTACTTTGTGACATTGTAACTGTCATAATTTTTAAGTTCACTTAAAAAGCAAAAGAAGAAGTGGTAGACCAACTATCTGAACTGACGAAAATATACAGGTTGTTCAAGAAAGAATCAAAATGAGAATCATAATCTTTCTCTTCGACGGCTGCCTCAGCAAGTTCGACTTTCTTCGACCCCATTACAGATAATTTCAAGGCAAAATCTAGGTTGGGGTACAAACCTTGATGCAAGTATATACAAAAATGCAAGTATATATACAGGCCATATACAAAGCCATCAGTCGTATAGCCCAGACGATTTGGAAACTTTTTTGATTCCTTCTATTTTGTCGTAAACTCTAATTTTTGGTGATCGAGTAATCGGGCCAGTTTTCATTGATGGCACTCTCAATCAACATAGATACCATCAAATACTGAATGAAAATCTCCAAACATTTTTGGAAGAACTTCCGCTTGCTGAATTGATCAGGCTTTATTTTCAACAAGATGGGGCCACGCCACATAAATAATAGGAAAGCAGTTCGGTGCTAGATGGATGGGAACTAATGGACCAGTGCGTTGGCCTGCACGCTCGCCAGATCTTAGACCCCTCGATTTCTTTTTCTGGGGCTACCTCAAAGATCTTGTTTGTGCGACAGCCCCAGAAAATGTGGAAATTCTGAGGCAGAGAATAATCGACGTTCGCCGCGAAATACCGGCTAACTTTTTGATAAACTCAGTACACGATGTAAATCGAAGGTGCGAATTTTGTATTGAGCATATCGGCGGTCAAATTGAGCAATACATGTAGTTATTTTTTATTTTCTGTTTTAATTTTGTTCAATCAAATCATTTAAAACGAATCGGAACGTGAAATAAGTATAAAACAAAAATAATTCACTGACATTCCTCAAGTGACAAATCCAGATAATTATATTCCATGGCATACTTCACGGTTTTGAAAAATAAAATAAATAAATAAATTTAAATTAAATAACTTTTTTAAAAACAACTTTTAACTTGTGATACAGGGCTGAATGCGGAAAAAAACTCTATCAGATTGAATAAAAAAATAGAGCATTCCATTTAAAAAAATTAAGTTGACCAACATTAGTCATCGAAGACAAAAACTTAAAAAAATGCAAATGTGGCCAGTTTGTAGTCTTTTTCAAACCATTCAATTTGGTTTTCGAAGCATTCAATTCGGATGAAAACTGTAGACGCTATGGCTTGAGGCGTTTTTTATGGACCACCCTGCATTTGTATATTTTGTTTTATCTGTTGTAACTTTGAAAGTTCTATTGTTATTTCTTAATATTGATTTTATTGTAAATTGACTACTATACAACACTTCTTGTCCGCAGTACGGAATAAATCATTCATGTAAAAAAATCAATGCCATAATAATAAAAAAGTTATTATCTGTACATGGCAGGTTATTGTTCTGATGATGGCCGCTTGTCGCCATCATCAGAATCAAATTAGTAAACAATAAAGAACAAAAAAAAGATATCAGAATGTAGATCAATGATATTTCCTTCGCCAAAGATAAGAGAAAATGACATAAAAATTCACCTGCATACAGGGTGTCCACCTAACATTACCACCCCCCAATAACTCCAAAATTAAAGATTTATATTTATTCTGTAAACGGTAGCTCATTGATTTCGTCGGTGCTTTCATTTCCAGATACAAATCATTTTTTCTTATTACATGGCCTACTACATGTTTAACCAAATATGAAAATTTTCTAGGGAAAAACATTGACACCATGTTGCCAATTGGTAAATTAGTGAATTTTGAACAAATTTTTCTATATGAAAAAAATTACAATATCAGTTTTCTCAAAACTTCCACCTCTGCTTCCAATTTATTAAGCAGGCGGTGGCAATAAGCAGCTTTAACCACCCAACTATCGTTTGTTTTGTGACAGTTCGTGTTTGTACTTCACTATGAAATGTGTTTTCATATCGATTTTAGTTATTAATTTTTATTATCTTGTATTTAAAAAGATTATTAAATAAAGTGTTGAATGCACTATTATTTTTTATATCGACAGCTGTAATCGCAATACAATGCTTTAGTTGTTGAAGTTAATTACGATACTATTTTTCAATATTTATTATCATTTATAATCAGATGATATTATTAAGCTGCTATGGTAACTTACAAAACCGAGCAAAATGATTTTAGAGATTATGAAATCGTTGGAGCCATCTGTAGTCATATTCTTTTCGAGTTAATAGCAATAGAAATATGATAAGAAATAAAAGCCAGATTATAAAATTTGAGATCTTAACCTTAAACTTATTGTTGCCTACTTGACAATAAAAAGGGTCCTCCTATTGGCATAATTAAAATTTTCATAATCGATATAACATTTCGGCATAGATATAATTTCCATATTCGCTTAATAACATCATCTGATGATGTAGAATGTTGAAAAATAACCTCCTAATTATCTTGGTTCAACAGCTAAAACATTATATTGCGATAACAACTGTCGATATAAAAATTAATAGTATACATATTCGATAGTTTATTTGATGCAAATTATTAACTAAAATCGGTGTGAAAATACATTTCATAGTGGAAACAAACGATACTTTGGTAGTTAAATCCGCTTGCTTAATAAAATGGACGTAGGAGTGGCTGCAAAGACATAATTAAATTCATTTCTTTTCGAAAACATGAATCTGATATGAGAAAATTATTTGTACATCTAAATGAATCCACTGATAGAAGCAATCATCCAGGGTTTGCAGAATAAAAATATACCTTTTAAAATTTTAGATGGGACACCCTGCATAGTGTGTTGTAAGTTATGCTTCTCTACACTAAAATTCTCCTACTTTGTATATTGTGACAATGTAACAAAATTTGTGGTTAACGAGCGTGGTTAACGAAATTGGATATATCCAATTTGATGATCAAGTAAGCACTTTTTACAGCTGTTAGGCAGCAAAAGAAGTTTTTTTGAAGTTTCAGTAAATGGCAAGCAATGATTTCGATCTTTTAGGATCAAATATCGAACAACATTGTACTGTATCATACAATTGTTCATTATAGTATCTCAATTTTCGTGTTGCTATTTTTGGTGCACTATCAAGATTATAGTAACATTTCATAGTATTTGTATTTACGTCTTCAATTGTTATAAATAACTACACACACCTAAATGATGTTTAAATTTTTTTGTTGAATTATGATTTTCATTTCCTAATAAAAATCCCTCCAGTCTCTAACCAAGTGTTTTGTGTTAATTGGTCGTATAATTGCGTGTTAATTAATTTTATTCGTAATTCTAAATAGAAATTCCTATCAAATTAAATTCACATAAAAGCAGGCTATAAAACAAGGCGTGTAAACTTACACATGATACAAGTGTAAACGTTGACAGTTATAGATACAATTTTATTATAGCTGATAGCACGAAAATCCCGATTTCAGATAAGGTGAAGGATGGTAGTAAACACACTGACGCCTTTAAATGAATGTGCCGCATTTTTACGTAGTATGGAGAGACGTGTTATCACATATTGTGCAATACTTGGGTAATATCTGTAATTATGTGAGATATAAAAATTGCATCGTAATCACCAGTGTGATGATAAGTGCTGTGAGACAATTAAGTTCATTCATGTGTCGGCCGCTACATAATTCCCGAGATTATGCAAAAATTAGTTGGAAATCTAATTTTGTTCTTTAGGCATACGATACTAACCGTCCAGACTCCAGACGACTATTTACGCGAACACTCGAGCTATAGTGCTATAGCTAACATGACGAAATTGATACAACCGTGAAATGTAATTAACACTCGTTTGTTGTCACTATAACGCAATGGTTAGATAGGATAATAGAAAGCAAATAGGTAATTAATAGCTTCGGGATGCTTGTATTTCAATATATGATCAAGAATATACCTATGGGATAATCGTTATTATTATAACAAAATGATATAATTAAAAATGCTATTTTGTCAGGTGGCAGTAGTACTGTGAACTTTCTAGTATTTTTAATTTGTACATCACATAAACTTTTCTTTTTCTTTTGAACCTCAAAATGAAATCAAATTTCAAATAGAATTTACATTTCATTCCCTTTGCATAATATATCATGGTGCCGCATTTTAAGAAAATATATATGTATAGTTTATTCGGGGACACGCTGCATGTTAAGAAATATATTTTGTGCTTTGTTCAACAGTTTGTGCTTAGATTTATAATTTCAACGTAACAGCAATTTCCTCCCTGAGAGCACATTTTTCTGTAATTGGACTCAAATATGAGAAGGATTTTAATAATTTCTATACATATGTACATATACAATAAAATATATAAATAAATACATAAAATACGACAAAAGTGTTCGCTCTTTCTGAGTTTTCATTCTTCTTTTATGGCTTTATGCCTTTATTAATCTTTCTTATTGGCTGGTCATCAAATACATCTTATTACTGGATATAAGTGTTTTGGTGGTATTTTTTTTCGAATTTTTAAAGTATAAAATATTAAGAATAAATAATACGTTACAAGAATAGATCGATAAATTGAACCAAATTTCCTCTACTCAGAAGAAGGGTTTTACAAAATACCAAACCCCATGTATTCAGTGGAGGTCTTCAGTGTGAATAGGGATATTAATTTTAACATTATACAAAATATATGTCCCCCTTATATTAATTATTGTCATTATCTTACGTCGGGGCCCTTCTTCTATTGTTTTTTTTTATTTTTGCCATGACGGTCTCTGGAAAAAAAACTCTCTCACTCGCTTTAACGCCCAACGAAACATTTGCAAACAAGCTTGAAATGAATGCTTTTGTGACCAAACTTAATAACATCAAACGTAAACACGTGTTTTTCTAAAATTAAATCGCTGCTACGACCGGACGGTTGGGCCAATCATAGCCGGGCGCACAAGTCTGTTCTAGGAAGCACTGTTGCCACAAAATCGCCGAAATAGCCAACTGACAGCTACGAGAAAAATCAGCTGGTAGATTGCCCTCTTAAGTAAGTTAAAGAAAAGTAAATAAAAAAAATTTACTTTAATTATGAACTGAATTAATCGTATCAGTAAATTGAAGTGCTGTTAGTTCAGTACTGCAAACCGACTGATTTTCAATTGTCATTTAATAAATCAAGAAATATTTCATTATATAAATTTCATTATTTAAATATGAAGACGCATATTTAATTATAAAAAAGCAAGAAATATTTGCACAAATTGTTCTGATATTAAATGACTTGTTCTAAAATTAAACAGTATTTCTATACTAACAACAACTATGCAGAACGATGAACATTAAATTCTTCGTTAGCAGAATTTAGTTTCTCAAAATTACTCCGCCAGACCAATTATACAACGCCAGATACAATTTGACGTTGTTATTGATATTATGTAGGTTTAATTGTAAACTTCTTAGAGCTGTGTGACAACCAAGTAATAAACATAAAACAGCACTGCAGCAGATTGAGAATCTTTTGGCCTACATTGAAGATCTGAGAGACAAGTTGGAGTGAATCAAATTGTAATTAATTTAGTTTTTGTTATACTCTACAAAGTATAGAGAGTATAAAGTCTTTTTAATGTCTTTTTTATTTTTTTGCCTTTTGAGGTGGAATGATTTATCCCACAATTCAAAGAATCTAAAAAAAGACTTTTTTAATGCTTTCCTTGATTTTGATTGATTAAATTCTGAAATGTTCTAGGAAGACAAAGTAGCATTGAAAACATATAATAGTTGGAAACTACTAGGAGGAAGTACTTTATAAATTTCCGATACTTACTCTGAACATATGAAAGTTTAGACTGTGAGAGAATTGCAAATTATATTTTTACTTTTTCTTACCCTAAAGATGTAAAGAGAAAGTAATGCATTCATGGTCCAAAATTTTGGTGATAAGATTTTGACATATCTGGTTGCAGGTATAGTAAACCACATGTTCAGTTTTATTTTAATTTGCAAAACATAAGTAATATTTTGTTTATGAATGTCAAGGATCACAAAAAGCTCATTTTTAAATATATTACAGTTATTGGTTTATTCTTTCATTTGAAAAGCAAATTTCTTATGATTAAATTTTCTTGCAAACCGCAATGTTAAGAGTCGAAACTTCCCTTACTTCGCAAGAAGTAGGAAATCCAAGGGTGGAATCTGCAAATGCGTCTTTATGGGTCAGAATAAAAATTCAAGATTTATTCTCGGAGTCCAGAAGAGTTAACTCTGGCTACGGAAATATATTATTATACATATATTCGCGCAAGTGGCCAACGAGATGCCATGAAAATAATTAAGGCAGTTACATGTGAGCTCTAAATCTCCATCTCACAGCTACAAAATGACTAGGAAATAGACAATTATGGCTGTGCAAAAAGTTTCTCCATCTTATTGTATTGTTAGTGAGCCGAATGTTTTGTAACTTTTCTGGCTACTTGGCTTACTTCGTAGATCACTTCCATATTTATGTCGCAAAATTGTAAAATTGAAATATTACATGTCATTCGATCATCACTTGATGATCGTGTTCAATTATGTGTTTGACGTAGGTTGAGTTGAAATTGTCTGCATTGGGGCGATTTGTTTGCTCGCTACATAGTTTTCCTTTCTCGTGTGTGTTTGGTGGTCTATGTACGGATTGTCCTTTCGCAAATAGATGGCGTTAGTATTTTTTAAATTATATTTCAAATTCGTTTATATGAACAGGTGCGAACACCAAAAGTTGTTAAACTTAAATCTTCGATAGTTGGCTGAATTAAGAAACTTTTCCTAATTATTGGATCTTATTCTATCTGATGGGAAGAATAAATAATCATCGGTCTTTTGGTGGAGAAGAGGAAATTATATATTTTATTTTGGAATCAATTACCACTCGGTTTCCTGTATTTTCAACCAGCTATATCGAAGTAATCATAAGCCGTTTTCTATCCCAAGGTAACAGGTTTTGTCTGTTTCATGTTTAGGTTTAGGGTAGGTTACCTAAGGTATTTTGGATTTTGTATTTTGGATAAATGATTTCCTTATTTTAGGCTTACACGGTGTCTTTTTTCTGTCCGGCCACATGTCATTCGTTGTACATTGGAAGCTTTATCTAATTCCTGCATGATTCTCCTTGGTTTATTAAGGAATTGAACCATTTCCCCTATCACATGTGATATGAAGTGGCTGGAGTAGGACTTTGTCCTTTTCTACCAAAGAGGGATTGACAATGTCTTTTGAGCAATTACGTTGGCGTGTTATGGCCATTTTTACTGTCTCTCATAAAGAGAAACTAATGCATTCGGTCCAAAATTTCGATGGTGAGATTTTGATATATCTGGACGAATTATGGTATTCTACGACTAATGGTTCCATTTTTGGACATTAGTCCTTCCGTCTATCTGTAAGTCCGTCTATGGTCAACCCCAAATACTTTCTGCTGTTCCGCTCACACAAAAAGCAGCAGAACTTTTGGAGCACTGTGAGCATTGTTACGACTTCTACAGTTCTGCATTGCTAAGGTCTGCACAAATCCTCCATTTGAACTCGTGTATTTTCTTAAGCAGTATTCTCATCTTAGGTTTCTTTCCTGGGGACTGCATGGGCTGGTAAGGACTTTCATGTGGACTGAACAGGGATGGATAGATGGACTATTAGTTACCATTATAAAGGAGCACTCATTTCAAACTGAGCTTTGAGCTGTCAATAAATAGCCTCCATATTCCTCTGGATTAGTTGGGGTATTTAGTTTTGTGAGCAAATTGAATACATCGCTGCAAAATACAAGACGTACTGCGTGTGACTCTCGTTTTCTATAGAAAGATATCCACACACCATATTCTAAGAGATTCCATTGTTGTAGTCTGGACCCTAGTAATTGAGCTTTGTATTTTCGGAGGTTTAAATCACGAACAAGATCATTGAACCTGCTCTGATTGACGAGCTGTGACTGTGTTTCGGTTGGGCTAGAATCACCTGAAGTTTGCATTTGTTAGCTGGTTCTATGTTGCAGTGTATATCGCCAAATATGATGCCACATTATCAAATAATTTTATACAAAAAGCACTTAAGCTATTCAGGGACTAGAGAATTCTTTACTGGGTAAACAAAGAAGTCCATTACCATCCCATGGTAATGGGTTTCAATTTCTAAGTGCATTCTCAGATTTCAGGAACTTTTTCGTGACTCAGACTTTTCCATAATCTCGCAAATGTACCGGAATGTACGTACATTTGTGTACGAATCCCTAAACATAAATTCCTAGAATACAAGTATATCTGTCTATGAGTTTGGAAATTGGAATAATATTAACCTACTTTTGAATAGTGCGAAATTTAGAGTGCTTTTTAAAGAAAAACGGTATGAATTCATTGTATACTGGAATGTCAAGATTAAGGGGTAAGTGCGGTGAGTAAGGTTGTATTATTTGCAATCTTGCATTAATATCAAGCAAGATATAGTAAGACCATCTCTGCCTTACTATACCTTGCTTAGTATTATTAGGCATATGTTAAGTAAGATGTGGCTTTAGCTACGTCTACAGTTGTTTTGATATGTCTGCAGTCTGAATTTTGTATTTATCTTATCATAAAATTGATTTTTATGAAACCTTCAAGCGAGGATAGTGTAATAAAACGGCTAATAAAGAGTTACAACATAACCGAAACAGTACTTGACGTAAAACAGACTGAAGCATAAATTCACGAAAGTCAGTTATATCCTTAATCGATGATTAATGCTTGAGCACGTTGTAAAAATTGCCCAGTTCATGCACATATTGACTTGATGGTAATTTTGCAAATGAATAATCAATTTAAAGAATTGGACCATTTTTCATTACTGCAATTCCGGTAATATTGACTAATATGTCAAAAAATCCCTTTTGGTTCATCCTTTCATCTCAGTTAAGATAACTGAGATATCGCTTGTTAATAATTTACACTCTTTGGTAAATATTGACTACAAATATTTTCCAAAAAACTACTTCAAATCAAAGAAAAAATTGTCAAAAAAATTTAGGCAAGAAACGATATTCCAATACGTTTTTCATTTTACAAATACGTTAAAAATACTACTAATGAATGTTTCTGTACTGCAAATAGCCGTATTTTTATGAAGTATAATTTTCTTGGAGAACATTTCATATTCGGCACACGCGTTTATTCCTCCTTGAACAATCATTAAAGCGGATACGCCTATAATTCGTGGTTTGTAGGAACAGTCTCTGTATAATTGACCGGCCTACAGTCGGTACAAAGCATTCGCTTCAATGACGGTATTAATGACGTTAATAGCATAGGGGACTTAGAATTCCAAAAACTCGATAGGCATGTCGTTAATTAATAGCCTTAGGATTCTAGCGAGACTGCATACCTTGCACGCTCAATGACAAATAATCGTATACACAGTTTGCCGCAAAATAATTGCATGATAATGCATTAAAACATATAATTTTCATTCATCAGCAGAAGCATTACTCGGAGAAAAATTTTGCGAGAGAGATAGTGGGGCACAAGCAAGAAGGTAAGCATAAATTATTTCATTGTTCAATTTCATTCGTTTACTTTATACTTTAAGCATTCATGACAATTGCAAGTTTCGCTACTGATAAGTAGCGATCAATTTGTAATGCAGAACTCAAGGGCTAAATAATACTTTCTCTGTGCAAAAATAAGTGATCATTGTCTAAAGAATAATTCAACATATTTTAATTTACAAAATTGTGTAAGTTAAATAAGTTACAATATTGTACAGGATTTATTTATATACTAATTATGCTGTATCTACCGTATCTTGTACGACTTCTTTATAAGTGATCTTTACCCATGTGAAAACGATAGTTGTTAGCAGCATCAACTTTTTTTTTTTTTGTCATAGATTGCCGATGAACCAAGAAAACTATTCACAATATCGCAATTTATTTCGGGGCGAGGATTTTTGACGACAGTAATTAATTCATCAACTCTTTTGCAAGTAATTTTGTGCTGCCATGACTTAACACTATCGAAAAATGCTATATCAAAAACATTTATGTCAGGACTACTTCATGGCTGCCAGAACATATTAATGTTAAAACTAGTTCTTATCTACAGGTGTCTACAGTAGTCCGACCATAAGAAATATATGGGGAACATATAAAGCTAGAAGTCTGAAATTTTGGATTTGCATATTGTAGGAAGGGAACTAAAACATTTTCAATAAGCTGGCGGTTCCGATTATACCGGAAATTGACAACAGCTTTGTTAATTTAAATGGAATGACCCTAATCTTATTTTTTTTCATAATCTACATTTAATTTTCAACAACTTTCGTAATATGTTACGAAACATAATCGTTTTCGAGATATTTGAATTTTGTCGCAAAAATTATGCAAGCGCAGCAACATTTTGAAAAATCGAATTTTCATAATAAGACTCGTGCGATAATGTTCATACTTCATTAACCATTAGTTGAGACGTTGAGTTGTTCAGATATACTCCCGGGAGGACATTCTTACATACATTGTTTAGAAAATTGGATTTTGAAATAAGAAAACTTTAAATGACTTGCTTGATTTTTTTCAACGGCACCTACCAAATATTTCTATCTTGTCGAATGTAGAATTAAAATCCTCGTTAAACGGTATTGGGTTTCTCTATACCTAAAATGTACCCTTTTCCGATGAAGTTTTTCGAGCTCTTGCTGCAAAAGCGATCCTTTGTTCTTTTGTTGTAAATTGAGTTGCCTATAAATTAGTTATCAACTTTGACGATTATGTAACTTAGGTTGGTTGAGTTCATATTTAGGGTGAAAAATTAATGAAGGTATCATTTGGAAATCGAGTTATAATGATATTTCCCATTTTTAGTTCTTGACAACGTTGACAAGTTCTTACTGTGGTCTATATAAAAAAAGCAATTTTCATCAACAAACCATAGTGACAGTGTTCTCGTCATTCGTGATTGGTTTAGCTTTTCGTATTGCTCCAGTTGTTTTCCCATGACTTATAAAATTGGGTTGTAACCTTCTGAATTTTGTTCTATTAAGCGGCGGTAAATTCGGATATTTTCCGTTAAATGTCCTGCACGTTCTACTTATTATTTGTTGGCATTGCTCATGAATAATAAATAAATTCAGAATATTTACATTGGAGTAATTATTAGTTGCCATTTTAGAACACATTAAGTACTTGTCAACGTTGTCAATAACTAAACATTTCCAAATTATTGCATTAATTATTCACCCTAAATATGAAATCAACCAACCTAAGTTTCATAAATGTCAAAATTGATAACTAATTTGTAGGCAACCAAATTTACAACAAATGAATGTATTGTCAAAGAACTACTTTTGCAGCAAGAGCTCAAAAAACTTAAATAATCGGAAAAGTAATCGGACTTTAGGAATAGGTAAAGTGACCAGACGTTTTTATTTTGTGATTTTTACAATATATGATCTTAAATCATAAAAGAGTACTAACATTCTTTTTTTCTCGTATCATCATAATAAACGAGTACTTGTATGCAAAATAATCATACATTCATAAATTACATTACAAAATCTTTTCATAACGTCAACATCGAAAACAAATATAAATATTATATAAATCTAGCCAATAACATGTAAAATATACTAATAATAACATATTTACTTATAAATATTTGCTTACAAATACTTTTCTAATCTATGAACTTAATAATTCTTAATTTTTTGTTATATTATTCCAATTTTTATTTATTAGAATTGAAAAAATTGCACTTCACTTGTAATGTTGCCTTCAAAGTTTCTAAGCCCAATTGCGTTTTCTCTGTCGTCCAAATTTTATTCACTTCTGAAAAAATGCGTCCCGTTGAACCATTTATCCCTGGCAAGCATAATTCAAATTCAATCGGTTTCTTAATATTTTTTAATTAAATTAAATATAATTCTATCCGCCTTTTATCAGTTGATACCTTATATTCATTGCAAGAGTTTATTTTTGTGGTTAAATTTAAATTTCAATTTAATGATTTCAGATTTAAAAAAACTAAATCTGAACACTAATTCAAAATTTCAATAAGAAATCATTTAAATATTTCTCTATCACCTACATATCCAAAAATTCAATTCCAGAAAATTCTAAATTTATGGAAATTCCTAATTCTAATTTTTCTGCATTGCATACAAATTCAAATTTCGATTTAAAGATTTCAGATTTAAAAGAAACGCAAAATAATTCAAAATTTCAATAAGAAATCATTTAAATATTTTCTATCACCTACATATCCAAAAATTCAATTCAAGAAAATTCTAAATTTATGAAAATTCCTAATTCTAATTTTTCTGCATTGCACACAAATTCAAATTTCGATTTAAAGATTTCAGATTTAAAAAAACACAAAATAATTCAAAATTTCAATAAGAAATAATTTAAATATTTCTCTGTTACCTACAAATTCAAAAAATTCAATTCAAGAAAATTCTAAATTTATGAAAATTTCTAATTTTAATTTTTCTGCATTGCACAAATTCGAATTTCAATTTAAAGATTTCAGATGTAAAAAAAC
>JAWQRJ010001796.1:0-14902 GCA_033557515.1 Diorygopyx duplodentatus | reverse complement strand
ATATACATATATACATATATACATATATACATATATACATATATACATATATACATATATACATATATACATATATACATATATACATATATACATATATACATATATACATATATACATATATACACACATACATATATACACACATACATATATACACACATACATATATACACACATACATATATACACACATACATATATACACACATACATATATACATATATACACAATCAGTTGCTTTGATGTGGGACACTTTGGGGGACAGTTTTTAAGGTGGGACAAACTATCCAAATGTGGGACGTCTGGTCACTTTACCCTAAGTAATACATTCGATGCAAAATTGAGGTATGCATTAAGCAGTACGGACAACATTTCGAACATTTGTTCTAGTTAATCTTTTTGTATATAATATTGAACAAAAAGGACTTTTTTATTATGAGAATTTAATTTTGTTTTTAATACACGACGACATATATATTTGAGTTGGTAATTAAATTAATCACACCCCTAGAAATATCAACTTTAGATATAGGGAATGCTTTTGGAAATTGAAAGATCAGCAAATTTTGCATAAGGTGATATAAAACAATATCATCAACTTATAGAGCAATAATGAACTATAGGAGGGCTATAATTGCATTGTCGACTTGTATGTTAAACAAATGTCATTTTTTGAAAAAAAATCCAATAACCCCTAAACGGTGTGAATTTGGCCAAATGTAATTGATGAATTGAAAAATGTAATAAAATGCAGAGTATTCCATTTAAAAAACTGAAGTTGCAAAGCGTCTAGAAGAATATATGAAAATTCTTCTAGAAGAAAACAATACTGAAACAATGACTTTTTTTTCCTAAAATGATTAGAAATAGGAAAAGTGTTGACCGCAGATTTCCGTACGGATGGAGAGACGGATGGACCAACCTCCAAAAATGGTACCATTGGTGGTACCATCGGAACTAACTGATCCGTTAGTTCTGATGATGCCGTCTGTAATGAGCGGCGGAACGTGGAACAAGGAATGGAAATATAATGCAATACTACACAGGTTGAAAAAAAGAAAATAACAGTGGTGTGGTAAAAGGCAATAATTATACAATATTATTATAATTACAGTCATTATTTTGTCAGTGACTTACTATGGACAAGTAAGAAATTTTGCAGGGTGGCCCTGTTCTCTTATTTTTTATATCTGATAATTAAGTTTCCCACTTCTCACCTTATCCACAACTTGTTCTTCTTCATATATTATCCACCATCTCATTATGCACTGCCTATTGTTGTGTTATTTCTTCTTTGTTATAGTCTGATTTCTTCTTTCTTCTGGTTTCTTTTTTGTGCAGTATAGGTATGATGGTATTCATATAAGCTAAATTATACATATAAATATTACAGTAATAATTGTTTAAAACAAATATAAAAGTTCAAGCAACAATGCAAGTTGTTATATAGTTAAACAATGAGGGACAAAGTTTATAAATTTGATGAAAAGATAATTAAAGCTGTTTCAAATAGCCTCTCTATTATTCTCTTTTATATAAAGTCAGTCATGTTATATAAACCACCTCATAATTGAAATTTAAAAAAATAAACAAATGTTAAAAAAATTACGTTTTCATACCACCTTTTAAAAAAATGGTAGATTGTTGTTAGTTCTATTTGTTTAATGCAGTGCAGTAATGCCTACATTAAGTTAACCGAATTTTGTTGCATTACTAATACTTACCATTAAAATTTTAAGAACAATACGTAAATCGATCGATTTTTAGCAGAGTTCCTTCATTGTTAAACAATAACACAGTTTAGTGTATAACACCTATGCACTTAATACCTTCCAAAATAGTTTCCTGAACACGTTTTTAGCGTTAGTAATTTTTTCCGTATATTTCCATGGACATTTTCATCTATATTAATTTCAAAAACATCAATTTGTGCAACATTAATTATGTAACGATCATTTTATAGAAAAACACTTCAATACCCAAATCTAATACTATTAAACAAACTAATCACGTATATTTTATTTATTTGACAACATCCTCTCTATAGAATGAAGGCATTAGCGTGATATTTGCAAGATTTACACATTCTGTTGCAGGAAATCGATTAAAATAGATCTAAACTTTCACTACAACCTTAATTATTGCTTTCTCTTGCCTAAGATATAAAACAATACATTACATTCCGCCAAAAATTCTAATGCTGCACTTCTCCTGTTTCTAATCATTTTAAGAAAAAAAGTTTCAAATAAAAATTGCATAATTTCTGTTCTTCTTTCTTCTATAAGTAATTTCATATACATATAAAGAATGTTAAATTTCTTACAGACACTATGCAACTTCCCTCCCGAATTTTTAGTCGATTTTATATATAAACATATGTATAAAGATACAAGATGTATCTTAAGTACGTTCCCAAACCTCATAGGTTAAAAATATATACAAATGCAATGATATACAGGGCGTTCTACTAAAAAAAAGTGATATTTGATAACGTTCCGGACAAACTGAGCATGCTTTACGCTTGAACATAATATCAAATTGTGAACCAATAGATGTTACAACTTTATGTGAAACATTTTGTTCCAGAATGTACTGCAAAATAGTACTGCTAATCAACCACTAAAGATGTACTGCTAATCCATGACCAATTATTCCATCCTGTATGCGCAGAAAGTTGAATTGCTGCGTTTAAACATATTTTTCTCGAAAACCATCAATCCTACGTAAAGTTCACATAAGAACCATTTTCAATGTAGTTTTAACTAATACTCCGAAGGAAAATTAGTGAAGCAATTAAGAAAATATACTGATTCGATAAAAAAATAAAGAACAAGTAATTATTTAACACCCTGCACATTTTTACTAATAATAAAATAGACATTTATGAATAATAAAGTTGGTAAGAAAATTCCCAAGACTCAAATATTAACTCCACAACGCTTTTCGAAAGCAATTTACGCCACACCTTCACTTAACTTTTCGGCTTAAAATTGATCGTATAATAATCATTCCCTGACGTTTGGTAATGTACTTAAGATTTAAAATTTTTCATAAAAAACGATATCTGCGTAATGAAGTAACATAGCTATTAAGCGAACCTAACTTTATTGTATTACAATTATTCATGGTTTAAAATTTTGAAAACTATAACTAAATCGATTGATTATTAACTAGGTTTCTTCACTCTTAAACAATACTCAAATATCACATGTCTTTCATAAATTTATAAGGAAAAATCATCCTAAATATTAGAACTAGGTAAGAGAAAGTGGTGTGATGATGTGCACCCACTGGTTTTGACAAAAATTGCCATATTTATATTTCATCCAAGTCCAGCTTAAAAACTCACAATTCATTGGATGGTAAAAACAATTAGATAAACTGCTTTCTCCTTTCCAAAAAGATCAATCCTTCCTTTACTCGTTTAATATTATTCGCAAATCCACTCAAACTGAACGCGTGCAATAAGAGATTATAATACCCATAGTTCAGGCATTCGTAGAAGTTCGTGCTTGGATATGCAATGTGCGAATACAATACCGTCACGACTGTCTACCAATGTCAATAGCATTTCGCTCAAGTCTACTAGAAACTTATCGAAACTTCTGTGAGCGATTGGGTGACTGACTTCCTTTCTGTCGACTTCAATTTGCAACCTTACAGTAGAGGCGCGGCGGCGTAAGTCATTGCGGTTGTCAGTTATTCTTTGTATTGCGTGAATGTACTAGAGACAAAAGAAGTATCGCTTACAATAACAAATCGTAAAGAGTTTTGCTTAATTATGATTATTAATTGGATATGTTGAAGATAAAAATATTGCCTACTTGGTTTCTGGTTTGGATTGCGTCATTTTTTGAATTGATGAATTTGCTTGCATATTTTGTGAAGTTACCTTCTACTCGAGCAAACTTCTGAACTACTACTTTTATCCAAAACACACAATATACAGCAACAATATAAAGCACAATATACAAAATTTCTACCAAATGGTAAAACGAAAAATAACAAAATACCCCACACTACTAAGACACACTGTTAATACAAAAGCACCAATTAAATACTAAATACAATCGCCCTAAATCGTTGTAAGATGTTGTAAGTTGTATTCAAACGTGGCATGGAGATTTTCGTCTTTTTTTTTTCGCGATTATTAACACCATCATTTTGTTGGATCCGTCGACAAAGGCAGTCTTGATTCACAATCTTTATCCTTAAGATACTGTACTAGTTGAATATGAAAGAACAAGAATACGTTTTCTTTAAGCATCTTCCAGGTAGTTGATTTGAAGTTGTGATATATATATAAAGAATTTCTTTTTTTTTTCATGAAAACAATGCTTTCTTTCAGTAACAGTATGTCTGTATATCCATCTGTAGTCAACACTTCGCCTATTTCTATTCATTTTATAAAAAAAAAGATTTTAAATTAAAGTTACCTGGCTTCAGTTCTTAGTCTTCTAGAAATATCTTCATACACAGATGCCTCTGAATTCGACGTGGAACGTTTAACCACCGCTTCCGTGGAAAATTTTAAGTCGATTGATCCCAATATATGAATCCAAAAATGCAGATCCACCCATGATCTCCATCCAAAAATTACATTTTTGCTCATAAAATTTGATTTTCAAAACGAAATTTGGTTTTTGAAACGATTGGACATATTTATTTCAAACTTGTCACAAACTTACTACTGTAAATGCAGTTTATAGATAGTAATCATAAACTTTATTTAAGGGCAGAGGGTAAACGTGACCTCCGTCACCCCGTAAGAAGTCACCCCCGTTCATCCCCTATAACGTTTACACTACCAAAGCTACAATTACTTCTATACATTCATTTTGTAGAGCCATTAGTAATGACTTGTATCAATATTTTATATTTTCGCAATAAACCCAAGATATCAAAATGTTGGGTTGGTTTGAGTTGTTCAAAACAGGCAAAGAAATTTTAAAATACAATGTCCTACAAAATGAATGTATACAAATAATTCTGCTTTGGTGGTATTTCATATATAGTTTTTTGAATGGAACATCCTGAATGTTATATTTGAATTCTTGAATTTGTTGTCAATTTTATCAAACATATATTTGGCCACATTGCCGCATCGCTTAGGAATTATTTGAAATTTTTTGCAAAAAAAAGCTAAATTGTCCAACATAAGTCAATAATGCCTAAATTAAGCTAATTTAATTTAGTTTTATTACGATTATATTATTCATCAATTAAAATTTTAAGAAAAATACTAAAATCGATCGGATTTTAGCAGAATTTCTTCATTCTTAAACAATATCACATATCTTTCATAAATTTGTAAAAAGGAAAAGTCCCCAAAATTTAAACAAGGTAAGAGAATGTGGTGTGAGTATTTCACACCATATATTTTTCTGTTGGAAACAATCCAGTTTCCCCAGTGGTTACAAATAGGTACCTTCTAGAATATTTATTCAGGCATTTTTCGACTTACATTGGCGTTGCAATAACCACAAGCACATGTTATGCCGTGTCACACAAACATTGTTCTCAACATATAAAAGTGAAAGCGTATTGTGTCAAAAAAATTACTCGAGATGAATCTGAAGTAAAGCAATAATGGCATTCAACCGTAAATCATTTGCGATGCCGATAGTATTCACGATATCAATCGATTACATTATATTATATTATATTCGTCTTATTTTTCATTAATGTTGAATTTGTGTCAATCTTTTAAACTTCATGTAAAATTATCGAATCAGCTATTGTTAGTGTACAATAGCTGATTCGATAATTTTAATAAACTGCTTCCGAAAGGAATTATACCCCTCAAATGTGTACACTCAAAACTACGTTTTTAATATTCGAATCGAAACTCGATTTCTATAGTACTCAACTTTCAATAAACTTTCGTTCGAAAATCGCTAATAATCTGACAGATCGACGAAACAGTCGAGAAAGCATGCCCCAAGGCAACCGCACATTTGGGGGCATCGGATGGACCGAATGCGTTGAATGAATTTGAACCGTTCCGTTTAATTGTGCACAGAATTACGATAGTGCGAATTTCGATTATGCTTGCGACGCGAATTAACGTGCAATATCTACCTGTCTGCGTTGATTCGTTAAAATTTAAAAAAAGCAATCTGATAGGAACAAGCCTTAATTGTTTTCACGCATCGCGGGAGCTATACTGCAATATCGACTGAGCGTTGCACTGCAATACTGACTGACGTTACTTAAGGGAGAGGAACGCTATAGAATTAAAAAAAAACATTTGGCCTGGAAAGTGTCAACCAGTCAACTTTGTTTTTGTAATTACATTTTTGCGTCAATGTCGAATGGCGAAAAAATTTAGTTATCTGACTTACTGTTTTTCTGAACATAAAAATAACTATCTTTTCCAGTCCCTGCAGGCTTCCCTACCATTAAATGACTTACAAACATGATCAGTTCACGCAGTTTTTGCTCCAATATCTTAATTATTCCTATCCATCTGCACTGTGTTGTCCGTGGAACGCAATGATATGGCGATTTTGACGCAAATATTCTACTAAATTAATATAAAAATTTAAGATTAGGCGAACGATAATTGTTTTATACATGATAGCAACCTATTTCTTATATGTGTAATATATCCTTGAAGCCCACAACTAGTTTTTAACCACTGATTTCTTAGACAAGAATTGATCAAAATGTTTTCAAATTTTTGATTAAGAATATTTGTTATTTATTCATTATTTTTCTTTAACAACAAAGTTTTGTTCCAGATTCCTAGACTATATTAAAAGATTAAAAGATTCCTAGAAAAGTCCAAGATCGAATAATATACAGGGTGTCAGAAGTAGGTACAAAATTAATATTAGGTAGTGTATAGTATTTTAAAGTTTTTCACCAAGTGTATTCCAAACAAATATTACTACTAAAATAACATATCAGGAGTTTGCAAAAATTCTCAACACTCAAAATTTCTACCAACTACTAGTGAAGGTCCAAGATCGAATAATATATAGGGTGTCATAAGTAGGTACAAAATTAATATTAGGTGGTGTATAGTATTTTAAAGTTTTTCACCCTGTATATTCCAAACAAATTTTACTACTAAAATAAATGGTTAGGAGTTTCCAAAAATTCTGAACACTCAAAATTCCTACAAACTGCTAATGAAGGTACAACGTATTCGCAAATATGCCTAAAGCAAAAGTGATAATCGAAATTCCTGATGGTACAAGTTCCAGAGATATTTACTGGGGCTTTTCAATAAACCTTGGGAAATGTTTCCGTAAATATCGTTTCCCGTACATTCCTTGTTAGTATAGAAACAGATAATAATAATATGGAATCCCTTTTATTACCTAAAAAAAGTACCATATATGCAGAAATAGAAATTATACAATAAGAAATAAGAAACCATGAATTAAAAGAAAAGTACAATAATTCAAATTATTGTACTCTTCCTTCTGGTGTATCTACTAATTATTGTTTTTATTTATTATAATGGCATTTTCTACCCTGAATATTTCGGATTATTTATCCATCTTTAGGGGGTCAAATATAATCAACAAACAACTCATTTATATAATTATACATTAACAATTATGAATATACAAATAAATTAACTGTAATATGTTTCAAATTTTTTACTTACTCGTCTCTTATTCTTGCAAATTTGAAGGTTAATTTCTTGTCAAATGGCTTTTTGTTGATTTTTAATTTTGGAATTTGTTTTTGTATTTATTACTCCCACGTGTGTTCTTGGTTTTGCAATCTTTTATCTAATGTCGCAATTTTTATTTATGTTTGTCATAGAAATAAAATTATTGTTTTCCCCTTGTTAATGTTTTTCCTTTGTTTTTCTGGTGTGTTCTTGATTATGTTAAACGCTTCTATTAATTGTGTTGTATGTGTTCACTGTTTCCAGTTTTCGTTAGGTATCGGTAATATTTTTGTGTAACGCGTGCGTTTATTTTTAACTTTATTTGCTATTTCGTTTTATTTGACATGTAGTGACATTGTGTTAGGTCAATCGGTTTACGAAAACTGAGAATATTACTATTTTTTATTTTTACAATCTATAAGCTTTTGTTAATGATTTGTGTATTGGTGTTTTTATTTTATTGGGTTTGTTTTGCTCATTTAAAACATTCTCTGTCATTTCTGTTGTTTTTAATTTTATCTATTTCGTCTGTTTCTAGTATTTCCAATAGACATCCCTTGTTTTTATAATGCCAATTTTTTAAATTTATTATAGGATCAAATTCGTGTAAGCAAGTTACAAAATGTCTTCCGAATGCAGAATTTAAATTATGCGTATGTTCTGTTATTCCTTGTTCTAGTTTTCTTACTGTTCCTCCTATGTATGTTGCACCGTAAGTATGAACTCTAATGAATGTACTCCGTTTTAATCAATTTATCTGATTGGTCTTTTGAGTTTATGAGGATATTTCCCCTTGTTACTCCTAAATTGCTCCTAGATTACTCCTAAATGAAGCCGTTATGCTATAGTGTGGTAGTTTTTGTAATATTTGTGACACTGTCTCTTTGAAAGATAAATGATGTGCATGTTTTTGTTGTGAACTCTTGTATTTTTTGTTATGTTTTTCTAGGCTAGTGATGTTCTGTAAGTTAAAGTTATACTTTATTTTATTCATTGTTTTTAGAACTGTATTTTTATTAGAAGGTATTATTCCATTTGTTTGTGTGCGTTTTCAGAACATTTGGAATTTTAATTTTCCTTTGTTTTTGGTGATATTGATATCTAGGAAATTTATGGAATCATTAAAAAAATAAATAACACATTTGTATCAACATTGTTGATTTTGTTGTACATTTCGCTTGTTTCTTTATTTTCTCCCTATCAAAAGATTATATATATATATGTCATTTTTATATATTTCACTGTCATTTGATATTATATTTTCTATGTAGTCCATGAAAATGTCTGCCTGAATTGATAGTAATTCTGTTGTAATCAGAACCCACTATGTTGTGTATTATTGAAAAGATCGTTTTTATCGGTATATTAGTATAAATATTAATAACATGTGATGAAATTGTAGTGTATTTGGTAGTTGTATATGTGTGGTTACGTCTATAAACTGTTGTCTATTTTTAATTGTATGTTTGGATATATATTTTATTATCTCTAAAAATATAATTTAGCATTTTACCTGTGTTATGTGTTGGTGAACCTGCATCTGTTACTGATCTTATAGGGTTATTTTGTTTGTGTACTTTTGGTTGACCATTTGGTGTTTATTGTTTATTGTTCTGAGTTCATTGGAATTATGTTATATGTGTTGAGCTTAAGCTGTTTAAGGTATGATGCGTTGTTTTTGTATTCTTTTTAACTTTTTTAGTGAATGTGTTTTTTGCTATGTTATAGTAATTGCTTTTCTATAGAAATTGTTCTGTTTTTTGTATATATGTTGCTTTATCCATTAGTACTATACTTGGATTTTTGGCTGGTTTACCAAATATGACTTCATTCTCTTTGGCTTTTTTATTTAATTTTTTGTGACGTGTTACCTGTGTCCGATTTGCGTGCTTCTTCTGTTCCTGCGATGGTCTTCTTCTTTGTGTCCCTCTTTTCCTTTTGCTTTAAAATTTGAATCCTTATTTTTGTTTCTTCTGGATATTTCTGCTTGTGCTTCTATGTTATTATTGTGGATGGGGTATTTTATTACTGTATTAAGTAGTTTTGTAATTTTTTGTTAATTTTAGGAATGAGTTGCTTGTTGATTGTAGTACTCCTGGAGATGGATCAATAATCCGAAACATGTAGGGTAGAAAATGTAATTAAAATGAATAAAAATAAAAACTAAAAAGAGTACAATAATTTTAA
The DNA here is from genome assembly GCA_033557515.1 of Diorygopyx duplodentatus. NCBI lineage: Eukaryota > Metazoa > Arthropoda > Insecta > Coleoptera > Scarabaeidae > Diorygopyx > Diorygopyx duplodentatus. The sequence continues at coordinate 5,081 of JAWQRJ010001796.1, read as the reverse complement.
TTCTTAAATAATAACATTTTATTTTAAAAAGTAGCAACTTTTTGAAACAGTTGAGTACAAGATACATACTCAAAGCGCAGTTAAAAATTTCAAACGGGTGCCCAAATATACTCCGAAATATTCCGTACTACACGAACTCCAGCCGTTAATGAGCGAAAAAAATGTTTTATATGCCACTAATACTAGTCGGTTTTTGATAATTTTGTATTATTTTTAAACTTAAGCCAATAAACCTACTTTTGCTGCATTATAGCTTTTTAGGAAGTACAATTATTTATGCTGTTAAATAATCTAATTTAATTTATTGCTATTAATTATTTATTACTATTATTAAAAGTGCCCTACAGTAAGTAATATTTTTCTTTTTGTTTTCAGGTATGTGAAAATGAGATTCAGCGGAACCAAACACTCTTCTTGGCGTAAGTCTAAACAAAGCTAAAATTTGAACCGGAACCCCTTGTTAAAGGTTACTCGATCTATATTGCTTTCTGAACACTTCCGTTGGAGTTTTTATTAACTTCGTAAATTATAAAAGCCTGCAAAGCGGTGTACTTACGGTGCCTCCATAAAGTCCACTGAACTTTTATTTATGAATTCATACTTACTTACCAACTCAAGCAGACACTCACGGATAATTATTTAATATCCCTGTCTACCTCCAGGTAGGAGAGTCGAAAACGATATTTAAAAGCAATTTAGGACAGCTTCCAATTCATTTCGGTTCAATGAGCCGGTATGGAGTTCGGAAATACGACGCGACAGTAGAACTCAATATCGGACTGTTATCCACAGCAATTTAAACAATTCCCTTTTATCCCGTCCATTGTGTTCATATTGTCAGTGCAGCGCAGCGATATAACACGTTTCCGGTTAATTAAACCTCGTCCGCTCCGGTTCAAAGTTAGAACTCTCCGAGACACTAAAAAAGGGCCGAGCTAGATGCCGTTCCACTTTGAGTACTACACGTCCTAGATTTTAGTTTACAGGTCATGTCTTCGTTCATGCAGTTGTGACGTAGATAAAAAGGCAAGTCCTTTTGAGTACTATAGTGTCCCATGCGAAGACTAGTAAATTGAATTCGTTAATATTAACATAATGCAAAGTGCATACAAGGGATTCAGATAGATAGATATTTGTCAAATATCTATCTATAAAGCTACAGTCTATAGTAGAATAATAAAAGTAGTGTGGAAATCTACAAACAATAAAATATTTCATTTATATGGTACTATTAATATTTTTATTATTTGTATTGGTGTAACTGTTTGATTGTGATTATATAAATATCTAGAACTTAAAGCCTGAAATGCAAATCGTGACGTTTTAATTTTTAATATAGTGAATTATTCACCGTTATATAATAAGCCTCCGTTTATGCATTTTGCTTGTATAACTTTAACAGTACCTGGTAGACCGAGCTATCGTTCGGCCTCAACAAGTGCTGTTGAGTACTGTCTCGAGTGCGGCCAATTCGAGACCCGTTGCGGTAAACCCGCAATTATAGCAAACTGGCAGCATTTATTGATTTTTCTTTTAGGTTAAGTATACAACGAAAATTATAATGAGAAATTTGTAATGGGAGCTTACGACCTATCTATCAAATCGATTTTTCTCATCGAATTCCATAAATCCTTCAACTTTCAGCCAAATCCGCCGTATCGCCCTTTCCAAAGTGATGCTGACAAATAAATAAATAATATTAACTCGTTTAATAGTATTAGATTATTACACGTTTTTAGTGCTAGAACTGAAATACGTAAAATTTTATTCCGCGTTATAATCAGTATCGGAACGTCCCAAAACGCAATAATTAAGCTGTGCACGTAAACCCTCTAATAATGAAGGTTTACGGCCGGTATAATTGTACGTGCACTCCTTAAGTGCCCTTTTGGGCAGTATTAAACGATAATGATTATTGCCCTAATATCGGGTGGATATAGCAATTAAAACTCCGCTAAGAGGAGAACAGCTAATATCATCGCTATCATTACTAAACCTGGCTTAACAACTTGAATGAAAATATGAGACCGTAGCTGGACATTGACAGAAAAAGTATATCTTAATTTGATTTGCATTTCACTAATCTGTGATAGTTAATGACCTAGTAGGTTCAGATATGGGATTCTTGCCCCAAACTTTTTATTTTCTATTATTAATATGGCAACAGCAACGACTATCTTTATTTATACAGGCATTTATACAGGCAAATTCAATGCTCACCATTGGTATCTTGGCATCGGTAAGAGCTACAGACTCGGTTAAATGGAACAATGTTCCTCTATGTTCATTTTCTTTAAATGTGAATATTTTCCATATTATTTATCGTATCAAAAAATTTCGAGGGAAAAATTTGTAGATATCAAAACATTCCATAGGATACATAATAAAAATATTTTTTACCTTGCACCAGTTTCGAGATGTGACCCAAAGTTTTATTTTTCTAAATGGAAACCATAGTTGATTTTGACATTATTAAATTACTTGATTTTTCCCTTTCCAACGATATAAGGTTCGAGGTATTTATATTATAATAAATCGATAATCATGTGGCTTTTGTTGTTGTAGAAGCGTATGCCCGGAAATCAGCCTAAAATGTGATTAAAATGTATAATATAAACATGAAGAGGAGTTCCACAATTGCCAAATCTCACTTTTTACGTAAGCAAAGAAAATAAATACTTGCCTATAAACTCTAAACTGAAACCACACAGATATGTTTTTAAATGAAAATAACATATTATTAGAACTTTTTTTAATAAGCAGATTATTCAATGTTCTTAGAAGGTATAAATTATCAAAAGTATATATCTGCATATTACAAATGAAAATGGCACATTTATTGTTACAAAAAAGCCAAAACTAAAGTAGATAATTACTGCAATTAATTAAAAAAATTATTCCAATTTTTGGAACAATTTTTTTTTGTAATAATTAATGTAGTGTTTTCATTTGCAGACAACTGTATTCGTTGCTGTGTGTAACTTAAATGAATATTGAATAACTTGTTCAGTAGTCCACTGTTTACATCATAAACTACAAAGTTACCTAAGTTAACGTTTATTTGACGTTTCTGCCAGTTCCAAATCTAATTACAGATTTCTTTAAGCTGGTAAGCAGCGCCTCTAGTTGCACGATTGTATGGACTTTATGTAACTGGCAATCAACGCAGATGACGGTACCGACTTTATATAACTGCCAATCAACGCAGGTAACGCTAATTAAAATTTATATAGGAATAAAAAGTGGCATTTTTGCATTACTCTTGTAGGAATTAACGAATAATTTGAAAAGAATCAATACTTCAATGAAACTATCCTTTTTTAATTGTTATCTAAGTAAATGTGGCATAAATAGCTAACTAAGTAAAGAAATATAAGTATTACATCTCTATTAGTAGTTAATTAACCTTCAATATGTGTTATGCGATAATAATCTGTTAAGAATAATACTTTTTAGTTTATCATTCTGATTACAATCAATAATAAAAACTAGTGAATATACCTATGCGTAAACTTTTTAGTTTTAACATTGTTTTTATTGGACTCGTAGATGTCTACTATACCATGTTTCAAAGAATCTCTGCATAGGGTAGGCCATGCAAAATAAAACTGCAGAAAACTTGTGTGGTAATTTATTTTAATCTTTTACAATAAGGTAAGATAATGGTGGGTGGAAGTATCAAATTCAACCTTGTTTCGTAGAGTTCCGACAAATATTTGCTGCCATTGCTGATACCAAAGTAGAATTTTCTAATACATTATGTTGTTGACTTGTTCAGAAAGACGGGTAGCGTGCAACGCAAAACAAGAAATGGTAGACCAACTATTCGAACTGAGGAAAATATACAGGTTGTTCAACAAAGAATAAATGAGAATCATACTCTTTTTCTTCGAAGTATGTCTCAGCAAGTTCAAGTTTCTTCCACCACATTACATCAAATTTTAAGACAAAATTTAGGTTTGTATCCCTACAAAATGTAAAATTCGCCTGATGATGTAAAACGAGTTACTTACTGCAAATGGTTTAATAACGCCATAAACTATAACGATATTCTTGACCGTTTACCTTTACGTTTTTTTCTAATAACGCTTGGTTTCATCTTTCGGTTTGCATCAATTATCAAACAATGATTATTGGCACTCCAAGTTAGTGCAAATAATCCCCATGTGTTTCGAGAAATACCATCACATCAATTAAAGATTGGAATTTGGGCTGCTGTATCTCGAAGATGATCCGTCAGTCACGGCTGAAAGGTGTAGAAGAGATATTTTGGATATTTTCATAGATCAACTTTATGACGAGGAGTTGGCCCAAGGATACTTCCAACAGGATGGCGCAAAGGTTCCCATAACCAGAGCAAGTCTAGAATTCTTGCAAGTATTTGCAAGAATTCTAGGAGAGTGAATTATTAGTGCTAAAACCGAGATTGCTTGATCCTACCCCTTTAGAGTTTTATTTGTTCCCACATCTGAAAACAATGTTTTTAAAGAAACTGTGCACACCGTAGGCGACTTAAAAACAGCGATTCAAGAGGAGTATGCAGGAATTATAACTGAAACATTACGCCTAGTGTTAACATGAAACGACGAGTCTGATTGTGTTTATATGTTGTGGGCCACTTGAAGAACACTTTCTACAGCTATTATATTTTTTAATAAAATAATAAATCTTTTTGCATTTCGTTCTGTACGTAATTATGAAAAAAAAACATAATGTTCAAAACATAATCAAACTTTTTAAGAAACAAGCGTGATAGAAGAGGTTAGACAACCAAAAATTATTTATCGGAAATGAAAAGGATTTTTATTTTAATTACTTTAAAAAATCCGCCAAGAAGTACAATAGAAAGGTTTCTTGATAGTTCACAAAGGTTTCAACGGTTGAATTAAGTTACGCCACCAGTTTATCAAAATTTTGTTTTGCACAGCCTACCCTAAACTGACTTTTTTTAAACATCCTATACTATTAAACGTGGAATTCTTGTATATTTATTTATTTATTTATTTATTTGTCCATAGGACGGTTTTTTAAACGCCACACAAGGTTGGTGATATTTGCAGGGTATAGACATTAAGGTACGA
>JAWQRJ010001795.1:0-14902 GCA_033557515.1 Diorygopyx duplodentatus | reverse complement strand
CTCCTAAACTATGAAAGATAAATACCTCGAACGTTATATTGTTGGAAAGGGAAAAAAATCAAGTAATTTAATAATGTCAAAATCAACTATGGTTTCCATTTAAAAAATACAACTTTGGGTCACATCTCGAAACTGGTGCAAGGTAAAAAATATTTTTATAACCTATCCTACAGAATATTTTGATATCTACAACTTTTCCCTTGACATTTTTTGATACGATAAATAACATGGAAAATTTCTTCACATTTGAAGAAAATAACAACTTTCAGTTTTTTCAGGATATCTAGTAGACGATGTATTTTTTTAGGAAAGCGAAAGAAGGTCTGAACAGCTTAGATCAGGGGTGGTCAACGTTTTTGGGAGGAGTGCCACTACCTGAGAAAAAAAAATTATGCGTGCCACTTCCAACATGCTAAAAAATATAAAAAGGTGAAGAAATGTTATTTATAGGCTGGTTATGGGATTTCCATGCAAATAACACATTTTTTTTCATGTAAGTCTGGGTAGTGGACATATAAAAAATAATATAGTAAATAAAACAAAAGTACAAGCTTAGGTTTTATTGTTAATAAATATTTTTATTATTTTTATTGTTAATAAATAATCTTCAACGATATTTTGATTTTATTATGTTCATTAGAAAACATTTGTTCACAGACGTATGTTGATCAAAACCTACAACAATATCTGACAGCCAAATGGTGTAATCTTGGAAAATTGCTTGTTGGTACAAATTTCCAAAATTCAGTATAATTTGAATCACTTGCAGTTGAAATAAGTTCCTTATTTGCATGTCAGTGTGGCATAGTGGTATAGGTCAACAATTGCGATTTGGATTTCAGGTGGGTAACAATTAACGTCTTGCAGAGAAATTGAAAAAGGATTTGTGAAAAGAACAGCATTTTTTATCATCTTGAAAATCATCAAACTTAGCACTGAATGAATCCTGGAAAATGGACATTAAATTTTTAAATCTATCATTATAGTCTATCATATAGCTCGGAGCGTTATTGACTTTGGTCGCTAGTTCCTGCAATAATGTGAAGTGTGTTAATCTTTTTTCGAAACAAGAAAACAAAAGTTTGTTCGCAAAAGAAGATATTATATATATATATATATATTGTATATACAAGATATTATATTGTATACAAGATATTATATTATATAGGTATTTTTAACAACTGTCAAACGATATGAAGCATGTATCTTGGGGTCCAATTTCAAGCCGCCGGTCGCAAATCGCGGTTGCCATGGTTACGGCGTGGCGTAAATACAGTCAAATTGTTGGTCATTCCAAGGCATACCTTGGGGGTAGATTACTTAGGGTACATTGCTGTTTTGGATCAACAAAAACTACATTTTTCTTACAAAAAATCGGATAACAAACCAATTTTCCATGGAGCAGCAGACAATAGCTGCAAAAAGAGCATACTTTCTATAATTTGTAACGATATCGTGAATCTGCAAATTTTGATCACTTCCGAGGTGGGATGCACCAGGTGAATGAATATAGAGGAGGGATTAAACGCCCGTTAGGTGCAGGACAGCGTGTTATCATTTTGCATATTGCCAATGTGCAGTGTTTCGTTGCAAAAAAGGTGTTCAGTGCGGATTATCACAACGAAATAAACAAAGAACATTTCGAAGAATGTTTTAAATTTGTTTTAACTGTAATCTCAGACACGGTCGTTGTCGTAGAGTAAGCACCATATCATACAATGTTGGATGGATCCCAATTTTCGAAAGATCTCCCACGATTGCTTCGACCAAAGCGCGCAGTACTGAATGACTAAGAGAAGTGTCTTTACCAGATGGAGTTCAACAATTCAATTAACAAAATCTAAACTTTTAGAATTAGCCTGTCCGAGGCACGAGGAGAAAAATCTACTCCAAAAAATAACTGAGCTGAGAGGTGATGCTCTTCTGGTTACCGCTCGCTTATTGTGAGTTAAATGCTGTCGTATTAGTATGGGCTTATGAAAAAAGTACAGTGACAAAATTAAATAGCACTTTTAAGGTTAAGGATGTTTTGCGTTTGTGCCAGAAGACCATGCAAAATATTCCTAATTTGATTTGGACAATACCAAAAAAGTTGAGGGCATGTACAGATAAAGAGATCGCCTTATAGATGTGCAGATAAAATCCTTAATCATCAATTTAAATGACAATGATTCCGAAATAACTGAGGACAGCAATGATGAGGATACACCAGCTATTGGAAAACCTTTACCAAATTCAAAATGAAACATGTAAATTTCTTTTTTCATCTAAACCACCACACAACTTTTCTATAAAAAAGTTATTCCAGATTAAATTCCTCACCTGTATATCCATACAATTCTTTGCGGTAACGTGCGAAGTGAGTAATCTTACGATAATCACTTATTGTTAGATTTTATTTACTATTATAGTCTACTATTTCGTTTTTTCAGTCATCTATACATTACCCTAATTAAATTTTCCTTCTCGCCTCACACATGAGATAGCCCATATATTTAACCTACTTTACTTTTTCACGTGTGTCATCCGTATGTCGTTGCGAAGCTCACGTGCGACCTACCCACGAAACCTAACTAACTAGCGCGATCGTAACGGTATCGTATCGTTTAACGATTGCGATTATCCCGAACGAAACGCGAATGAAATTGGTGAAATCGCTTTGGGATGCCGACGTGCGACTCGGATTTTTAAAAGACGCCAAAGCGCCGCTTGTCGTTCCCATCGTATATATTCGCGCTAAGTATGTTTCTGGGTTACGGCACCGCTGTCCATCCGATGTCTTTTTTTGCTGCCGCAGCCTCCGAACTTTCGCACGCGGCAGACAGCTAGTAAAAGTTGAGTGCCGTGCCGCTAGATGGCCCGAGGGGAAAGAGAATGCCACGGAAGAAAGTGTGTCTGAATCCACTTCGGTGTTTACAGATTTTTTTCTTGTTCACTGTGGGTGCATTGGAGATTTTTCAGTGCGGGGCTTTCGGAAATTCTTCAGTCCCATGCGACCAATTAAGTTTCACAACATGAAATTTTGTTTGTGGAATGGTAATACCCCTGTCGCAATTTTCCTAATGAACATTTAAGTAAAATCTCTTAGAATTGCGAGAATTCCCGATGTTTAGTTTTCGTAGTCTTTAGAATTGTGTTGTTTTATTCGTTTATCAAGTTTTCGTCTTGTCTGCCCTATGTATATCCTTTCGCAATTATTACGATTAACGGCATAGATCCCACTTCTTTCTATGGCGGAAATTTTTATTTTATGGTTTGATACCATGTAAAGAAGTTTATTGTTGGCCTTGTAAGCTGGAATTGTTACTGTAAAATGTGTTACCTTAGTATATACAAAAAGTATTAAAGCCAAATGTACCAAATTTCATTTAGAAATTAATATATAGTTATTTGCTTATTTTTTAAAGAAACCTTTAAAAAAATCATTACACATACAATTAATTCTATTTAGCACATTCCTTGTAAATAATGTAGAAAGTGCAATGTTATGTGTACAACACGTGTCCCTGCAGTCACGTTTTCTGCAATACATCAGCTTCAGGTGTTTCGTCGGCGATGTTGTGTCAGTTACGTTGATACATGGATATTGACTCAGGCGGTTTTAATCGACCAGATCATTTCCTCTATAGCACGTTTACCGGACTGCTCGAAAATTTCAATTGTTACGTCGTCGATGTTATGCACGCGGCATCAATAGTTGCTGTTTTTGACAGGTGATTAAGCGAACAAAACAATTGATATTTACCTTCAAAGGCCGTTTAAATCAATTTCTATTTTATGCATAGTCAGGTTCATTGCTTTTTTTACAATTTTTAAGTAAGTTTTTTACAATACAATAATCAAATTTTCGGTATAAAACTACAATTAAACGTAGCATGAGAAATTATTCTGCACAACCGCACTTCACTAGTCTTTGCTGCATTCCAAGAAAATTATACCTTTTATACTGTCTAATTTGTCCTCTGACTACAATTTAATTTATATGTACAAAATGCCTTTCTATCTAATATGTAAATTAGCAAATTTATAAGCAAGAAAGTGCAAAGCGATTAGAACTGAAAGTGTTCCAACGCGGTATGCAGGTGATATGCATTGCTTGCACGAGCAGGAATAAGCTGTCCTGGAGGAATACCTCCACCGCAATTACTTCCATTAGGTGTCGATTGGTGAAACAGCGGAATTTCACTGTCCGAGGTGAAATTACATTGTCTGGTAAGCGCAGTTGGAGTTTCTAGTAGTCGTAAATTTTGCGACGGGTAAAAATTTGTTGAGAGATATTACCTCTTACTCAGGCATTTTCACTAGTTTAAGGACAAATGTGAAAGGAGACTTCGATGCCTGCCATTAAATAGGTCTGTCGGGTGAATAAAATATAAGCTTAGGATTTTAATTCTAACCGGCCTCTCTTGAAATATTTGTTTAATGTTAAAATTAATACTCCTATAAATTATGTATCAAAAATGTCGAAAAAGTTAAAAAATGTCGAAATTCGCATTATCGTAATTCTGTGTATAATTAAACGGAAAAGGGGGTAAGAGAGAGAAAATCACATTATCCAACGTTTGCTTCATGGTCGTGTTCAAAGGTCATTTGAAGGTAAGATTAAGGTAAGAAGTTTTCTTTTCTTTTTTTGGGGAACTACCACACCATCTGATGTGGTAGCTTATCAGATAATGTAATTGACTGCAAGCAAAACGAACAAGCAAACCAACTTAATGAAAGTTCCATACTATAAAAGGGATGGGGAGAAGCTTTTCCCTCAATCCACTGTAGTAGGGGCAACCGCCACTACAGTGAGGTGTTTTTGGAACTCTACGTGGGGAAGGAAAAACTGAGAAAGTGCAAGTCTGTGGACGACCCCTTCCACACGCACTAGAAGGAATAGGGAGGAGGTTCTTGAACCTTACCTAGAGGACGAACAACTGCGCATGTACCAGGGAGAATCCCTACTGGTAAAAAAAATTTTTTTAGTTAAAAATAGCTGATAGTATATGCGCACCACCCTCTGGCTTCAATGGTCTTTAATTATTTTTTCAATCACGTCGCCTCGGGCTTAATGCAGTGCGGCGCGAGGAAAAAATCCGGTCGTTCCCACGTCCGCGGTCATTACTCATTGTCTGAGCTCGGCCCTGAAAAGACTTTCCCTAATGAAAACCGCGATACGCAGATAATGGCGAACACGGTTCCCGAGGAACGAGACAAGTCCGCCTCTGGGCCAGGGATAATTAAACGAAATAGCCGGGAAAAAGCGAGCAACAGATGGCGAAATCGGGCGCATCGATTTTCCTTTTAACTTTTGCCGCTTTCGTAATCTCGACTGCGCCGGCCGCCCTCCGTCATCGCCCTTTCCGCAATTTAGGAGCGTTTCTGGTCCTCCGGCAACTCCTGCTCAAGTCCCGGCATTACGTACTTTTTAATGGCTTCACTTCTAAATTATGACGAAGTGCGGGAAAGTTTTCCAAGCGAGAGTTTCTTGAACCAAATGTTGTTCTGTCCTATTAGAGTAGTTCAGGAATATTTGTTGTTTGGAAGAGAGAATGAAATTTTTGAAAAAAAATGGTTGGAAAGTCGGGAAAATTATAACAGAGATTCACATTTTCCTAATCTAATAACTTCAACAAAATGTGAATATGTCCGTAGACTGCTTTCGTTTTTATTTAATTGCTCAACGAACCTTGCAGGCCTAGAGCCTATATACAAAATGTACATTTATTTATTATTACAAAGCATAATAATAATTCATATGCATAGTAAAACAATAATAAATAATAATAATAAATTCTTCATTGTAGTAAACTCTTCACTATTCTTTTCCATTCCCGTCCGCCCGTAGCTTTTTTCTTTTCAATTATTGATCTGCTTGTTTCGAAGGTCTTCTATATCGCTCACGTACCATCTTTTTTGGGTCTTCCTAACCCCTTCTTTCCAATTGGGCGTCTATTTAGTATCACCTTTGGCACTTTCTTCCCATTCTCTCCATATGGCCTTACTCTCCGTGCCTTTAAGAAATTGCTAATTTTTGCATCATTAAATAGGAGGTCTAATTCTTTGCTTGTTCTTCTCCTCTAATCTTCCTCCGTAGATGGACCTGAACATCATTCTCTCCCATCTCTCTAATATTTTTCATCCTCTTTTCTCAATACCCATAACTCACAGGCGTAAAATACTGTTGGTCTTGTGACAGTGTTCCCTTTAGCTATGCTTGCGTTTAGCTCCAAATCTTCTTTCTCCTTTTCTTCCAGTATTACTCCTAAAACGCCCTCTGTGTAGTTGTTTAGTTTTTCTCTTATTATTCGCGCCAAAAGTTTGCAATCCTCCTGTAATTCTGGCACAGCAGCTTCTCTCACTTCTTGTATATTGGACATAGCAGAGCTTTTGCCCAGTCCGTTGGCATTTCTTTCCGATGGTATTCCTCAGCCTGCTATTAACATCTCTGCTGCTATCTCACTTATTCTTGGTCGTTATCATAATTCTTTCTGGGCGCTCACCAACTTCTTCTGGCGCGCACCTTCTTCTGTCCTAATAAACTTGTTTTTCGTTTGATATCGCTTTTCTAATCTCCTTGCTTCTTGATAGAAGGACCTAATTTATTTATTTTTCTTCAATTTCATGACGCCTTCTTTCGCTGTATTCTCTCTTTTTTCTTCTACATCTTCTCTTCATTTCTTCTCTTGCTTCTTTATATTTCTGCTTGTTTCTAGTGTTATTGAAATTCAATTTCATCATTATTAATTTTCTTTTTGTTTCTGCAGTTTCATATATTCTTCGTCAAACCATTCTTTGCACTTCCTGATCTTAATTCTAGCTGGGATCGTGTTTTCGTTACTTTCTTCTATTACTTCTTTCATTTGCTTGAATACCTCCTCATATTTATTTTTTCCCTCTCCATCCTTCAGGATTTCTAAAGTCGTATTGGCGTCTTTTGCTGTTATTCACCTTTTCGGTGCTTTTCCTTTATTCCGTATGCTTTTACAGTTAATCTTCACTAAAAAATGATCGTAGTTACATTCTGCTTCCCTCATACTTCTGACCTTTGTGATGTTATTCTTGTGCTTGCTCTCTATAAATTTATGGTGAATTTGGTTTACTGCATGCCGCCTGGAAAGATCAATGTTCCTTTGTGTATATTTTTTCTTTCTAAATGGGTACTTTTTATATGTTTTTCTCTATTGCGAAATTTGCAGTTATTGCCCATTTCTGTTAGCTTCTTTACGCTTGCTGTGCTTTCTTGTTGTTTCAGTATGCATGTCTTTTTTCCTTTCCTACCTTTGCGTTCATTTACGTCCCTTTCGTTACATTATAAATTTGAAGTGTTCATTTAACTTTGGCAAACCTCAACTCAATACTAAGTTTTTTTTGGATATTTAGGCCTAAAGCTGTTAAAGATATTTGTATACTTTTGGTGCTTTAATTTTTCTAATTTCGACTGCTATATAATCATATTTACTGTTTATAATCATAAAGAAGATACGAATTATTGAATCAAAATTTTCCAGAATTGTGCAATAGCGGGGGATGATAATTTAAAAGGTATGACCAAAAACACTTACTCGACAAACTAGAAGACTGGATTACCCCTATTTTAGGATGTAAATATTAAATCTACAGGGCGAGGATTTATTTTGGTACCATGCCGGCAAGTACGCCACGCCTTGTCTCTCCAATCCTAGCGTATAGTGTCTACTAAACTGCGCCTACTGTAGCTATTGGCTAACGCGAACGGCGCCTGCAACGGCGCGAACGACGCGCCAAGCAGGCGCCGTTCGCGGCGATGTACGGCCGGACGGATTTGTCCCCAAATGCCTTTTTTTGTGGGGGTTCTTGAAACAGGCCGTTTATGGCCACGAGCGAGCAAAAAATCTGGATGCCCTGAGAGCTAAAATAATAGAAACAGCTAACCTTATCACACCTGAAATGCTTTCTAAAGTTAAAAGGAATTTCTATGAGAGATTAAGTTACTGTTTGGCATCTCAGGGCGGCCTATTTGAGCCGCAATTGTATTTTTTAAAATTTAGTATTCATTTTTATGTTCAAATGGGGTTTTAAGAATTTATTTTATTTTAGAATATTTTTTTTATTTTTCTTTTATAAGAATAGATTTATGTTCCTTTTGTACAATCAACATTTAATGCACATAACATTTGAAAGGAGATATTTCTAAGATCTCCGTTTTACGTAGATCTTAGAAATATTAAGTAAAAGAGCACTAGCTACCCCCATGGACGCGTCAAGCGCGACTGAACCTGCCGTTATAGTATAACGCGTGCTTCCCCACTACGCTGTGGGCGCGGCTTAAGTGTTATGGTAGGGAGTACAACGGCCTGGCTATGGTACCAAAATAAATTATCCCCCTGTATAAATTTTTTTCCAAAGAATGGAAGGTCTCGAGTAGTTCAGCGCTTAGAACGTTCGCCCGGACAGCGAAAGACACGGGTTCGAGTCCCGTCTCGGAGACGTTTTTTTCCTTGAAAAAATTCTTTGGTATATAAAAACACTTACTTCTCTCGTTATTCCTTAGGAAAGTCTAACTTTCATAACCACTAGCGACATATTATTTAAGTATTTCCAATAAAAACAAAGAAACATCAGTAAATGAATGCAATTATTAGCAGTTTTTAATCTACAATCTCAGAATAAAATAAAATGTCGATAAAACAGTGATAGTTTGTAAGAAAACAAAAATTATTACGACATTTAAAATTACAGAAGGTAATACTAAATTAATTTGTCGTTCATAAAAGTTACGTCAGTGCTGGTTATACCAGGTGCCTATTTCATGAAAATTATAAGGCGACATTATCAACACGTCGTTATTCTAATGTAATTTTTTGTTAGAAGTTGACTTGCACAATTTAGTTAACATATTACAATATGCAAAATATTCATCGCTGAAAATGTCATAAGTCCATAAAACTAAGGTATTATCCTCGCCATTCTGGATTCTGGCACCCAAATTCTAGCATTGCAACGTAAAGTTTTAAATTGGAACATACGATACATTTTTGAATGTATCCCCGCATCTTTACTGCCCCCCTGTAATTTAAATAGTCATAATGTTACCAACGAAAACAAAACTACTTTGCAAATAATCAACTTGGCAAGAATCATAGAATCCCATAACTTTTGAACATCTTCTATATTTTGTACAGTAATTGTAGTAGTAATCGTAGTAGTTGTCCATTACTAGATGTAAACAGAATTTTGGTGCAATTTGTACGTCATTTTGTATTTCTGAGAGAGGGGAGATGGGTAGAGGGGGAGAGAGAATATAAAGAGAGCAGTGAAAAATTATATCCAAGGTTCAATTGCTTTAGATTGGTTGTACGATTTCAGAAATAGAACATCATATTTGCTTTGACATATAGTTATTTATTTATAATTAGGGCATTTGGACAATCTAGAATGCTACGATTAGTGCTGTCTTTTTCTCTTAACCTAACTTTCTTTAAGGTATTAACAAGAGTACCATTATTTTCTGGTATGGCCCAAATGAAGCTGTTTTTGATTATTTTACCCAATAAACCTTCGTTCACCACACAACAGTTATTTTATTTTTAACGTTTATACTTACATTTGAGATATTTATTTTCAATTATTTATTTCAAAGGGCCATTTTTGTAGTATGAAAAATTCGAGAAGCTAAATTTTGAACTATGTTCTTCAATGTTTTGCCATTTTTTAATTCACAATTTTACATTTAATTTTATAATTACTTGTTAGTACTGTTAGTTTTCAAATTTATCCTTTGTTTTCGAGTTTAGAGTGAAATCTCAAAATATCAAAAATTGAAAGCAAGTTTTCAGAATATAATTATCTATAGTTTGCAGGTACTTTTCCTTCAAACAATATCTAAAGTTGTCAGTAAATATTTTCAAAGTCGATAAAATCATAAAATGTTATCTACAATATGTAATAATCGACAATTTAATCTATTGTAGTGTTGGTGAATCCACCATGAAGCCAATAAATTTTAATTTTCAGTTTCACAAGCGCTGTACATAATTTGTATGTGCTACACAATTAAATCGCTTTTGCGTACGGTTTAGTAATATTCAGTTGATTTGACACTAGTGTTGTTATCTCTTTGTTGCATAAACAAGGCAACTCTATTTATACACAACCTACTTTAGGAAATATAGTGTTTACTGTCACAGCTTTATTAGTTCATGCGAAATATAAAAATAACCATTAGCAATATAGAGTATTCCATTAAAAAGTGAGACCATTATAATCATATTCACAAGTTGATCATTGTTTTTGAACATTATAATACATTGGTTCTCAAAGAAATGACGACTGTAAAAGCAACGACTGTAATGTAAAAGCAACGTAATGTAATTTACTAAACGTGAAATGTTCGAGGGGGAACAAAAGTCTTGAAAGCCGTTGATCCCGAGGACTTAGAGCTAGGATAACGAAATCTATCTTTTAACCGGAAAATAATAAAGGTAGATTGAAGTCCTCCAAATTTTAACCTGTTCAAAAGTTATAACTGATTATTTATTTATTGAGTTTTTCCTTCATCTAAAGACGTTGTCATATTTTCGTGTCTGCGCAATCTAGGATGCTCCCAGTTTCAACAAAGCTTATCGTACATTTTCATTTTATGCAATTTTAAAAGCTAAATTAAAATTAAGGGTACTTTTACGTTTGGCATTATGGATGGCAATAGTTTAGTTTTATGAGTAACGAATTGATACTAACCGATTATTTTGAACATTTTTAAGCAGATTTTCCACAATTTATAGTCTATAAGTTGTCTTGTATATATTTGTTAAAGAGAACTAGTATTTG
Source organism: Diorygopyx duplodentatus (assembly GCA_033557515.1). Taxonomy (NCBI): domain Eukaryota; kingdom Metazoa; phylum Arthropoda; class Insecta; order Coleoptera; family Scarabaeidae; genus Diorygopyx; species Diorygopyx duplodentatus. Next base: position 4,108 of record JAWQRJ010001795.1, on the reverse strand, counting down.
AAAATACGCAATTATTTACTGTCAATAATCAACACTTAAAAAACTAGACAACACTTAAAAAAACTCACTTTATCACTACTAAAAATTTATTGTGAGGTAATGTTTTAATATGTATACTATAAATACTGCATATATAGTGTACACATACGTATTTTCAAGTTTTCCACTGTCAATATGAAAAAACTATTACATATTCTTATTGTGCACTTCTGGTTGTTAATTTTTTTTATTTAATCATGTTCTCTATCCTACATGTTTCAGACTGTTTTGTCCATCTTTAGGGGCGCTACAATCAACAAGCAAATGAATTTATGTCTCTAATTATACGGAATTGATAATATGAACAAAATAAATGATTTATATAAATTAGTAGTAATATGTCTCATTTTTTTTTACTTACTGTCTCTTTTTACTTTAAATGTTGAACATTGTCATATTTATAAAATATTCTTTGCAATTTTTGGAGGTTTTGAGGCTTTTAAAGAAAAAATGAGACAAGTAAGCAAAATGAAAATTTTGAGACATTACAAATAATTTAAATAAATAATTTACTTTGTTCATATTGTTATTAATGTATAATTACAGAAATAAATTTGTTCGTTGACAGTGCCCCTGAAGATGAACAAAATAGGCTAAAACATGTCGGACAGAGAAGATAATTAAATAAATAAAATTAAAAACCAGTGTACTACAAGTGTACTATTATAATAGAATTATTAAATAGTAATAACAAAACCTGGTAAAAGATGGATCCTGTGCAATTATAATTATTATACATTCTCCAATAACGTCCAGGAACATTGAAGAAGTTGAATGTGACGTTGAATTTGTTTGTTCAGTAAAGTTAATGCCACATAACTTCTTGTAAAAACAAATATTTTTAAAAGTAGTTATTGGATTCAAAATGTGTTGAATTCCACAATTTGGAGCATCCCAGAAAAATAAAACCAATCAAAAACGATATTTGACAGTTGGAATGAAAAATAATAACACCTACAACGCCACTTCCAAATGGGCATAAAACGAATTTCATGTTTTGTCGTTTTTAATAAAAAAACGCGTTCTGGATTTATATTCATTGTTTCGCTTAATGCGCGGTTTTTTATTCTCCATCATCCCACTGAATTTTATAAAAAAAAAATAGTTTGTTTGTCTAGTTGATAAGTCCATTTTGAGAACAATAATAAAAGCTAAATTGTAACCCACTTGTAATAATAATAATAATATATTTATTATATTTATATATTATATTTATATTAATATAATTATATTTTATATTAATATAATAATTAACATTATTGTTAATTTTGATTATTTTTACACTTTATTTCACATTGAGTATAGTGAAAGTACATTTAGCAATAATGCGAATTAATCATTTCAATACATACATTAATGTTTTTACTCCCATTTGTGGCCAGACAATTAGTCACGACTGCCAATTATACTCCTAGTACCGGTTTAAATTAAGTCACGTTTGGAAGTATAAACAGCCGACTGGATGCTGAATTCCGATCTTCGGTAGACACCCAGTTCACGCGTACTCGGAACGTGTGCACAGCGAATGTCCTGCCATTACCATATAAAGTGGAACGGTGTCATTACGGAAAACATAAGCTGTCGTCGACAGACCGTCGAGCTGACGGCTTATTTTTATCAAAGAGCGTTAACGATTTTCTGAAAAACCCCGCAGTCCGTATTGCGTTGATTTCTTAACTCTGTGCGGACTTTTTCAACTGTTGCGCAATTGTCGACGGGAGAAAAATGCGTAATTTTATATCGCGATTGTGGCAGCTGCATTTAATTTAACGCCGGTTTGTCTGTGCTCGCCGTGTTGGCATCCTTGCCCATGCAAATAGCCTCTTTTAAACTCTGGCGAGGTTTTAATTAAAATCCGCATAATGGAATTTTCTATCATTCGTGCGGCTATCAGCGCAGTCAAACGCTTCCCTTTTGTTTTGTAATGCTTTTGTACTAGAAGATAGAGGATTTTTCAGGTGCAGTAGAAGCAACCATCACTTACATCGTGGTGTTCAAGAAGGAATTGCAACATTGTGAAACATAGTACACAGCTGAAAAGTGGCAAACGAGTTCAATTTGATACCTTATCTAAACAATATATGAAAAGTCCTCACATATGTCCTACTTCCGTCATAGAATTCCACACGACTGGCATCAAAGAAGCGTGGATTTTAGAATTTCTAAATACAGTGTAAGGCTATTATTACATTTAAAACCGCCTGTAAGATGGCTGGTTTACAACACTATGACAACTTGATTGAAATGCGTGCAAGAGATAAGAAATAGATTCAAAGTAAGTACCAAATCCACCAATGACTTGCTTTAAAAGTAGGATGTCTAACTTCTCTTTTAACTTTTCACTATTTTAACCGATGCTGTACACTTTCTACAGAACGTTTTTTTGTTTTTCCCCTATTCCAATATTCTACAGCTCATTTACAACATTTATATCTTCTCCGCCCTCTATTTCTGGATCAACAAATTGTGATTCATGAGGTTCAGCGAGTTCTTCAAATTCTAATCCAATTTCATGTTCAAGGGCGAATCTACCTTCTTCTTGTGCTCTTAAAATAGTATCTTTCAGAACGTCATTCATTCAATTCAATTTCTTCGCGTATTACAGGTGAATCACCCGTTAGATATTTGAAAGGTTCATAATAAAACGTACTTATCATACTCTGCAGTAATAAAGTATAAAGATATAATAAAATTTACTCCAAATTATAACTGAATATTTAAAGAGCAAGGAAAAGGCGATTTATATACATGTATACATAATCGTAAAATACGTATATCGATGTAGTTGTTTATGAGGTTATTATATGTTGTAAACAAGTTTGTATCACGAAGACGAGCCATATTTTTCAAAAACAAGAGACTGATGAAGACGAAGAAAACCAGAAAACTGTGATAACGATGGCAGTATTTGTGGAATTTTGTTTCCATGATTTTTACTGGGTATAATTTTATCACGCAATGTTTCATTTTGTAAGATAATTGCAAAAAAACTGAGTGGGTGTAGATCACTCACATGACTTTCTCTCACCTAACTCCCCAATCTATTTTAGGAATAAGTTCTAAAAGATGCGACTTTGGCCATATGTATGTTTAAATAAAAAATAGACCATAAATTCCTTAAGGAACCCAGTAATTTGGAAACCACCTATGAAAACTAATAAATCCTACAAATTCACTAGTACCCTATGAATTACATGAAAACGTGCATTTTAAAATGTTCAACTGCCTGTTCATCAGTACTCCGTAAGATGGCGAGATTGCTAATGTGATCTTGACGTTTCCATTATTTTAGGTTAAGTAACTGTTGTATTATGAATTTTTAACACGTTTTAAATTGGTTTTTCCGCACTGGAAAGCTTAACATGGAAAGGGAAAGCGTAAAAATGCTGCGCTACAGAGGCTCGAAATTAATAATTTATGTGTGTCCCAGGTTAACGTAATTAAAAAAGGTAAAGTTTATGCAAAAAAAATTCAAAAAACTCTTGGACAGGCCAACTTTATTTTAAAACTACGCATTTTTGGTATAGGTTATAAAATGTCATCTACGTCACAGCTGTGACGTCACAGAGTCCTTTTTTTAAATGGCATCGTACATTTTTTGAAACTTTTCGTTGAAATAAACTGTAGGGTACTAGGGCTTATGTAACGTGTGGAAGAATAAATTTCCATTTGGAGTAGGCTTTGAAAAAAAGGACACGTCCCTGATTGATCCGAACTAAATTAATGTCATTAATGACATTCCTCAAATTAAACAATATTAATTTGTGGCAATTTATTGTATGCACAATGGTTTTCACTGTAATCCAAAAAGCATTCATGTTTAAAAGAACATTTACATTTATACCCATACCGTTTGACCTCTGTTCAGCAGATTTTACCAACCGATTATGAGAAAAGAGAAAAATTTGGTCGTAGATTTCTCGCTAACATGGACGATGATGTTTTAAATCGAACTTTCTTTTCGGATGAAGCCTGGTTCCATCTCTCAGGTTATGTAAACTCCCAGAATATGAGAATGTGGAGCGCTGAAAATCCGCACTTTTTCGTCGAAACACCTCTTCATCCACAA